>JAODAL010063406.1:0-19257 GCA_025379985.1 Phyllomedusa bahiana
TGGCCTTCCCTGATTGGTTCAAGAGCTCTGATTGGTGGTATGGGCTCTGTTTTGGTTGCTATGAGCTCTGATTGGTTGCTAGGGCTCTGTTTGGTTTGTTGAGCTCTGGTTGTTGAGCCTGATTGGTGCTTGAGCTTGTTTGGGTCGCGGTGAGTTTTGATTGGTCACTGTGGTTTGATTGGTCGCTGTGAGTTCTGATTGGTCGCTGTGAGTTCTGATTGGTCGCTATGGGCTCGGATTGGTTGCTATGGACTCTGATTGCTATGTGCTCTGAATGGTCGCTATGGGCTCTGATTGGGCGCTGTGAGCTCTGATTGGTCGCTATGGGCTCTGATTGGTTGCTGTAGGCTCTGATTGGTTGCTAAACTTGTTTGGTTTTTTATGGGCAATAAGGCAGTCAGCCTAGTTAGTTTTCTCAAAGGTCCAAATAGTTAAAAATGTGATACTTACCTCTTGGTCCCCCGCCGCTGGTGCTCCGATGATCCCCAGAATCCTCCCTTTGCGCTAATATAAGGGAACTGGAGAGCCTCCCCTGTGTGTCAGGAGGGAAAAACCCAAAAGGAAGAGGGGGGGTCCTGCGGGGCTGGGCAGCAGTGTGGGGGCGAGGAAACCCCTCACTTTTGTCATTTTTTATCCCCAGGGCCCCCTTTAAAGATAATTTTTCCCCAGGGGACATCGCTTCGTGTTTTCACTCATTGTATTTTTAGGTGAGTGTTTTTCATGCATTATTTATATTTTTTGTAAACTCTGCAGCAGCCAGAAGTTAATGGGGAGATATTAAATGCACTTTAAACATTGCTTTTTACTCTGTGGCAATTTTTCGTAGCAGTTTTTTTTGCAAACGTGCTGCGTTTTTGTAGGTGTTTTTATTGGAGTTCTGCTGCATTATAAGCCATGCGATGGATCACTTGATGTGTGATAGGAAAAAATGCACCAGAAAAAAAAGTGCATAAAAAACCTATTACCTATAGCATTTCTTGGAGTGAAAAAAAGCACCAAAACAGCACATGAAATTTGGGAAAGGGTTGGGGTCCTAAAACATCAATCCAAAGAAATTTGCAAAAAATGTCATGATAGTACTGAAAAAAAGAGGTGCAGTCAGTGTGATTTGAAATGGTTCATATAACTGGGACCTGACAGGAGGCACCTAATACAGGGGAGCGGGTGTGTTCTCCTTTGTTTTGGGAGTTCCCAGACAGGGGGCGCGTGTTCTCTCCATTAGGTTCTATGGGAAATTCCCCGTACAAGGGAGCGCGTGTTCTCCTTTGTTTAGGGGTTCCCAGTACAGGGGGCACTGTGTTCTCCCTTCTATCTATGGGGGGTTTCCAGTACAGGGGAGCGTGTGTTCTCTCATTTGTTCAGGGTGTTCCCCAGTACAGGGGAGCGCTGGTTCCCATTCTTTCTTGGAGTTCCCAATACAGGGGAGCACTGTGGGTTTTCTCCTTCTGTTCTATGGGGTTCCCCGTACAGGGGAGCGCTGTGTTTCCATTCTGTTCTATGGGGGTTCCGAGTACAGGGGAGCACTGTGTTCTCCATTTTGTTCTTTTTGGGGGTTCCCGAAAAGGGGGGGCGCTGGTTTTCCCTTTTTATTCTATGGGGGTTCCAGTCAGGGAGGCTGTGTTCCCTTCTGTTCTAGGGAGTTCCATTTAAAGGGGAGCGCTGTGTTCTCTTTCCCTTTTGTTTTTTATGGGAGTTCCCGTAAGGGGGCGCTGGTTCTCTCCATTTTGTTTATGGAAGTTCCCAGTCAGGGGAGCGCTGTGTTCTCCATTTGTTTATGGGAGTTCCCAGTAAGGGGGCGATGTGTTTCCATTCTGTTTATGGGACCCAGTACAGGGGAGCGCTTTGTTTTAAAACTGTTCTATGGGGTTCCCGTACAGGGGAGCAATTTTTCTTCCCCTTCTGTTCTTGGGAGTTCCCAGTAAGGGGGGCGTGTGTTCTCCCTTCTGTTCTATGGGAGTTCCGTACAGGGGAGCCTGTGTTTCCAATTCTGTTTTTATGGGGTTAGACAGGGGGGAGCTGTGTTTTTCCCCTTTCGTTTAGGGAATTCCCAGTCAGGGGGCGCTGTGTCTCCATTTTGGGTTATGGGAGTTCCCAGTCAGGGGGGGAGCGCTGTGTTCCCTTCGTTCTATGGGGGGTTCCAGTCAGGGGGCGTGTGTTCTCCATTTTTGTTTTGGGAGCCCGTACAGGGGAGCACTGTGTTCTCTCCATTTGTTCTTGGGGTTTCCGTACAGGGGGGGGTTTTCTCTTTTGTTCTTTGGGGTTTCCCGTACAGGGGAGCGCTGTGTTCTCCATTCTACTAGGGATTTCCAGTACGGGGGGGCGTTTTTTGTTCTCCACTGTTTGTGGGAGTTCCCAGTAAAGGGGGCGCTGTGTTTTCCATTTTTGTTCTATGGGTGTTCCAGTACAGGGGACACTGTGTTTTTCTCCTTCTGTTTATGGGAGTTCCAGTACAGGGGGCGCTGTGTTCTCCTTGTTCTAGGAGTTACCTGTACAGGGGGCATGTGTTCTCCATTTGTTCTATGGGGGTTTTCCCGAACGGGGGGGCTTGTTTCCATTTGTTCTATGGGTTCCCGTCGGGGCGCTGTTCCCCCCATTTTTTTTATGGGAGTTCCCCCCCCCCCCCCCCCCGCCCCCCCCCCCCCCCCCCCCCCCCCCCCCCCCCCCCCCCCCCGGGGTAGTTTGTGTTTCCATTTGTTCAGGGAGTTCCCGTACGGGGGCGCTGTGCCCCATTTTTTTTGGGGGGTTCCGTAAGGGGGGCACGTGTTTTTCTCCATTCTGTTTATGGGGTTCCCGTACAGGGGAGCGCTGTTTCTCTTTTCTGTTCTATGGGGAGTTCCCCCTACAGGGGAGCGCTGTGTTCTCCATTTTATTATGGGATTTCCAGTAAAGGGGGCGATGTGTTTTTCCCTTCTGTTCTTGGGAGTTCCGTACAGGGGGCCTGTGTTTCCATTCTGTTCTTGGGGTTTTCCCCGTACGGGGAGCACTTGGGTTTTCTCCCTTTTTCTATGGGAGTTCCCAGTACGGGGAGCGCTGTGTTCTCCATTTGTTCTATGGGGTTTTTTTGTGGGGAGCATGTGTTCTCCATTCTGTTCTATGGGAGTTCCCGAACAGGGGAGGCGTGTTCTCCATTCTGTTGTTGGGAAATTTTTCCCGTACAGGGGAGCGGGTGTGTCCCCCATTGTTCTATGGGGGTTTCCCGTACAGGGGAGTACTGTGTTCTCCTTTGTTTTATGGGGGTTCCCTTTGGGGGAGCACTGTGTTCCCTTTTTTTTTGTTCTATGGGGATTCCCAGTAAGGGGGGCACTGTGTTCTTATTTTGTTCTATGGGGGGTTCCCAGTACAGGGGGACTGGTTCTCCATTTGTTTTATGGGAGTTCCCAGTAAAGGGGAGCAATGTGATCTTCATTCTGTTATATGAGAGTTCCCAGTTATATCGTAGCAATATTCCATTAAACTGTATGTTTGAAAGACCCTTTAATTACAGAGAGGAGAAAATTGGTGCAAATCCTTATTAAACAGAGAAGCATTATGGATTTTTAAACTTAACACGCGTTGCATGTAGTGACTGTACTGAGTATTTGTGTGAATCTGTGTCATCAAATTCCCGTTAAAACACAATTATTTCATCTTTAATCAGGAATTTTTTTGCAAGGGCCAAGGGGGCCCCCAAATTTTGTTTTTGGGTTTCCCCCTCTGTTGGGAACCTGTCCATTCAGAAATGAATTGTCTTCTGGGATATGAAACATTTGCATGGTTGTTTCATGGATGATGCATTGATTAATTGGAAGATAGAGAAGTCTAGTATATCTGATTTTCTGTCAGGGTCGGGGTGATGGGTAGGCAAAGGTAGGCTACCGCCAGAGGCGTAACATAAAGCTCCGGGGCCCCAGTGCAAAGTCAATAACAGGGCCCCACCTACCATGTACTATTTATAATACTGGTATCTTCCTATGCAGTAGAGTGACCGCTACCTCTGCACCTTCTATAGCTACGCCCCTGGCTACCACCTAGGGCGCCACTTCATCCCAGGCAGAAAATGGGGCACAAGGAGTTATGGAGTGAGCAGAATTTTCCATAAAAGTGTGTGTGTGTGTGTGGTGTGTGGGGGGGGGGGTCTATATGCTGGAGTTGCTTAGAGTACCACAATACCTTGTCCCAGTCCTGTTACGTGGTCATCCCACTATACGCCGGGTGGGCTGGCCCTCAGTTTCTTTTGGTATACCCGGCGCGTAAGGTGTGGTGTCGCTTCTTTCTCCCGGCGTGGCGTACACGTCGGGTAATATGCAGGGTTATCATACCACTCATTGAGTGCTATGATTTTACCATAATTGCGGGTCATGCTTTGGGCTTATTGCAGCACAATTACACCCCAAATTATGGCCCACAATTATGCCGTGTGAACAACTCCTAACCTTAACCTTATTCTAAACCCCGGGTTAGTATCAGGCTTGGAGTTAGGGTTTGACTCAACCTTACACTCGGGTTTCCCAGATATTTCCCAGGTAATGCACATAATAAACGTTTGCATGAATCCCCCCCTTCCATAGATTTAATACCTGAAACTACAGAACTGCCCACAGCTTGAATAGACAGTGAGAGCCTGAAGTTGTAGAACCGACCACAGCCTGAGCAGGAAGTGGGAGCCTGAAGCTGTAGAACCACCCACAGCCTGAACAGGAAGTGGGAGAATGAAGCTGTAGAACCGCCCACAGCCTGAACAGGAAGTGGGGAGCCTGAAGCTGTAGAACCGCCCACAGCCTGAGCAGGAAGTGGGAGCCTGAAGCTGTAGAATTGCCCACAGCCTGAACAGGAAATGGGAACCTGAAGCTGTAGAACCAACCACAGTCTGAGCAGGAAGTGGGAACCTGAAGCTGTAGAACCGCCCACAGCCTAAACAGGAGGTGGGAACCTGAAGCTGTAGAACCGCCCACAGCCTGAAAAGGAAGTGGGAGCCTGATGCTGTAGAACTGCCCACAGCCTGAACAGGAAATGGGAGCCTGAAGCTGTAGAACCGCCCACAGCCTGAGCAGGAAGTGGGAACCTGAAGCTGTAGAATCGCTCAACAGCCTGAACAGGAAGTGGGAGCCTGAAGCTGTAGAACCGTCACAGCCTGAGCAGGAAGTGGGAACCTGAAGCTGTAGAACTGCCCACAGCCTGAACAGGAAGTGGGAGCCTGAAGCTGTAGAACCGCCCACAGCCTGAACAGGAAGTGGGAGCCTGAAGCTGTAGAACTGCCCACAGCCTGAACAGGAAATGGGAACCTGAAGCTGTAAAATCACCCATAGCCTGAGCAGGAAGTGAGAGCTGAAAGCTGTAGAACCGCCCACAGCCTGAGCAGGAAGTGGGAACCTGAAGCTGTAGAACCGCCCACAGCATGAACAGGAAGTTGGAGCCTGGCTGTGAAGAGCAGGCTCTGTGAAACGACAAGTTTAGAATTGGAGAATTATGCGAATTATCTCCTATATCATCACTATAAAACCTCTGCTGTGTTCACTACATACCTGAACCAAAATGGGAGCCTGAAGCTGTAGAACCACCTACAGCTTGAACAGGAAGTGAGAGCCTGAAGCTATATAACTGCCCACAGCCTGAACAGCAAGTGGGAGCCTGAAGTTGTAGAACCACCCACAGCATAAAACAGAAGTGGGAGCCTGAAGTTCTAGAACCACCCACAGTACGGACAAGAAGTGCGAACCTGAAGCTGTAGAACCGCCCACAGCCTGAGCAGGAAGTGGGAGCCTGAAGCTATAGCGCCACCCACAGCCTGAGCATCAAGTGGGAGCCTGAATCTGTAGAGCCACCCACAGCCTGAGCAGGAAGTGATAACCTGAAGCTGTAGAACTGCCCACAGTATGAACAGGAAATGGGAATCTGAAGCTGTAGAACCTCCCACAGCCTGAGCAGGAAGTGGATGCCTGAAGCTATAGAACCATCCACAGTATGAACAGCAAGTGAGAGCCTTAAGCTATATAACTGCCCATAGCCTGAACAGGAAGTGGGAGCCCGAAGCTGTAGAACCTCCCACAGCCTGAACAGGAAGTAGGAGCCTGAAGCTGTAGAACTGCCGAAGTAGTAGCCTGAAGCTGGCTGTGAAGAGCAGGCTCTGAGAAACGGCAAGGTGAGAATACCCCTTTAATTGGAGCTTTATGAGAATGATCTCCTATATCATCACTATAAAACCTCTGCTGTGTTCACTCCATACCTGTGGTGCTATTCCATATTCATTCATTGTAATAGGTATAAGGCCACTCTATGCCATTCCTATGGATACAGTCAGCAGGCATTGTATATACTGTTTATATACTATTTGTTTTCCTCTATTGATATGAACACAATGTAACATCTTATTACATTGATCCCTGCACCTTTTCATGTTTGACCGAATTAGTGGAGTCATCCAGGCGCGTCTAGCTTGTCTCTCTGGACTCATGCAATTCAATTGGTTCATTGTACATTTGATTTCATTTTCTCTGCAGTGCCCCCGCAGGCTAGATTACACATTACATCAGCTGTCCATATAATGCAGAGGTGGGCCAGGTCCTCTAAAGGGAATAACACTACTTGCAATCCCTTTGCTCCAATTAATAGATGAAGGTCTTGAATGAACCCATAAGGAGGTTACAAATGGGTTTTCTACACCAAACAACTTGTTTGATACCTTTGAGTTTGATACCTTTAGTTAATAATTATGGATTCTTATGTAATAACAGCAGATCCGTTTGCTATGGGGGAGGAGGGATTGCTCACATTAAACAGTAATGCTGACCTTTCATACTTATTTTCATCAACACATCTAGGCTTGACTGCCAGAAAACAGAGAACATTTTTCAACCTCGTTAGAGATTATTTTTATCTTTTAATTTTCAATTAAAGAGTCTTTTTGACCCTTTGTCAGACTGGGTTGTCTGGGGTCACCAGTGGAGTTGATTCTTGGGGCCCACCAGTGGAGTTGAATCTTGGGGCCCACCAGTGAAGCTGATTCTTGTGGCCACCAGTGGAGTTGATTCTTGGGGCCCACCAGTGGAGTTGAATCTTGGGGCCCAACAGTGAAGCTGATTCTTGGGGCTCACCATTGGACTTGATACTTTGGGTCCAACAGTGGAGTTGAGTCTTAGGGTCCAACAGTGGAGTTTATTCTTGGGGCCTACCAGTGGAGATGATTCTTGGGGCTCACCAGTGGAGTTTAAACTTGGGGCTCACCAGCGGAATTGATTCTTGGGGCCCACCAGTGGAGATAATTCTTGGGGTCAACCAGAGGAGATGATTCTTGGGGTCCACCAGTGAAGATGATTCTTGGGGTCCACCAGTAGAATTGATTCTTGGGGCCCACCAGTGGACCCAACAGTGTTGATTCTTGGGGTCCAGCAGAGGAGTTAATTCTTGGGGCGCACCAGTGGAGTTGATTCTTGCGGTCCAGCAGTGGAGCTGATTCTTGGGGTCCAGCAGTGGAGCTGATTCTTGGAGCCCACCAGTGGAGTTGATTCTTGGAGCCCACCAGTGCAGTTTATTCTTGGGGCCCACTAGTAGAGTTGATTCTTGGGGCCCACCAGTGGCGTTGATTCTTGGGGCCCACCAGTGGAGTTGATTCTTGGGGCCACCCGTGGAGCTGATTCTTGGGGCCATCAGTGGAGCTGATTCTTGGGGCCCACCAGTAGAACCGATTCCTGGTCCCACTAGTGGAGTTGATTCTAGGGGCGCACCAGTGACGATGGTTTTTGGGGCCCACCAATGGAGTTGATTCTTGGGACCCACTATTGCAGTTGATTCTTGGGGTCCATCCTACAGCTACTGTAAATTACAGCACATGACTCTTGCTTTCTGGCTTTCTTTCTCTGCCTTTCTACCTGAAAATCAGCCCGGTCCCCAGGGCCCACTGGGGGGATTTCCTTGCTTCCCTGTAGGCCACTTTGACCCTGCTGGCAAGTCGAACTCCTCCTGTAAAATACTCATCCAAATCAGTTTAGACCATGACGATCAGGATAATGCACCGTGCTGTGTAGAGACCCTCTGTCCAAAACGATGGGTCAATCAGCTGACGACTTCTGTACTCAGCAATGACCCTGACATTGCTAAAATAACATATTTTCATGGACTCCAATTTGTTGCATTAACATTTTCTTGATTTGATGACTTGTCCAGCGGAGTCCAGAAAACTGATTCCCTGCTGTGGTGGTCCCATGGAAATGAAGCAGATAACCGTGCCGCCATAACCCGGGGCATCTCTAATTGTGTGAGCTGACTGGCAGGGCTCAGAATCCTGCACAGAACTTTGTCATGTTAGTCAGATCATTGGCTCTGAGCGAGGGCTGGTCTGCTCCACCCCAACTAAATCATATCGAGATACAACACAGTCCTATCTGCTACTTCCCTTTTCTGTACTGTCTGTGCCTGAGGACTCAGATGTTCTGCTGATCTGCAGACGACTCACCTCTGCCGCAGCGATGGTAAAATTACAGCAGGAAACCCCGGATCCTCACAACCTGCCGGACGAACTCATATTTTTTGTGAATGGCAAAAAGGTAAAAAGAAAATTGCATTTCATTTTATTTCTTTTTACATTGTTAATTTAAATAAAATTTCATTTTAAAATCTTTTTGTTTAATTGTTTTTTTGTAAATAATGTAATACAAAATGTGCAAAATACCATCCCAAAAGTTTTTTTTCCATTTTTCATTCTTTTTCCAGTAAGGGAGTAGCATGGTATTGCACTACGCCAACTGAATACATTTTTACAATATGACCTAATATTTTTTGGGACGAATGTGAAAAGCTAATCACAAAAAAAAAAGCATTTTATTTTTTTGCATCTTTCAATTGTATTTAATTGCATTTTAAAATATTTTCTATTTCAATGATTCGTTGGAAAATATTCTTCCAATTTAGTTGCATTTTAAAAGAAGTTTATGTTCACGGTATTTCAATACACCAACGGAATACACTTTTGTCCACTGAAGAAGCCTGCTTGGCGAAACGCGTCGGGACGGGATTACAGCGATCCCCACTTTACTTCTCTCTATATGGGTAATGATGGTCCATTACTATTTAATTTGGATCTATGTAACTATTTTACTGGCCCATTATAATAATTTTCTCTATTGGGGTATATACTCTTCGTAGTAGATACATTATGGGTACATAATATTTACATCCTTTTCATTGATTTTTGTATGCTAGTAAGTCGTACTTTTTTTTGCCTTAAGGTTGTATAATACTAGTTCATATGTTACTATTTGGCACATTGATATACTTAGTGGCTACTGTTATGCATACAATATAGATTTTTCATACCATACTACGTACTACGTTGTTGTAACATCTTTTCATCGCTGGGTCCTTTTTATTGGTTTTCCTCTTTTGTAACACTTTTTTGTATTTTTGTAATTTTTGTATTCTTTTGTTTTGTTTATATTTCGTATCATGTTAATAAAATTTTGTAATTCATTTTTTATTGAGATAAAACTCAATTTTTTTCTGTTTTTGTTTAAGATATTTGTGGGAGTATCTCATACTAATGTATGAGAAATTCTTGGTGCTCTTTGTATAGGACTTTTGTAATCTGAACTGATATTTTTTAGAATTTTTTTTTTTTAATGGCATTAGTAAATATTTGATATGTAGTTGCAATTCTTAGTAGATTAAATAACAGGATATTTCACAATGATGAATTAATATTCGTTATAACATTATTCTGGTATCCCCTGGGTCTATGGATTAATTCGGTGGCATGTTTCAGTCACAAGGTGGAGCAGAGCAGGATACCTGCAAGCAACATGCCACCAAGGTTACCTGGCCTTGGTGGGGTAGGAGCCAGCCATGTATGTTGTCAGCCACAGTAAGCGGTTGGCTGCGGTGTAAAGTAATGTGGTTGTTTCAGGCATTCCCCGGTCGGCTCCTTATCAGGAGTCGGCACCATCTTGGGTGGGTGCCTACTCCCCGTGTTCCAGGACAGGTTTTGTGCAGGTCCCTGGAGGCTTATAAAAAGCGTGGTACTCCACGTGATTTGGGGGGTGTGGAGTGCTACCTGGCAAGGGAGTGATAGAAGAGCTGAGGAGAAGTTCTTAGCCCAGAGGCTTGAGGCAAGCAGGTGGCTGACATCAGGAAGCTTGAACCAGTGGAGACTGGTAAAAGTGTATGTTCAGACCACAGGTAGAGAGGGGCTCCATTTATTGAAATTAATGGCCAGGCAGCCTAGGATGTGATTTCTTTTTGGGTGGAGTGCGGTACTCTTGTCTGAGAATAAAGCTGGCTGAGACCAGTTTAAAACACAGCCGTGTGGTCGTGGTGATATCGGTGCCAATACCATTCTACCAAGGCCGGCGATCCCAAAAGTGAGCTAGAATGACCCCAAAACGGCCCAAGATGGTGTCCAAATGAGTGTGAAAGCTTACAACATAAATATTATATTCTTTCTCTCTATGGTATCTATCTCTCTCAGGGGCATAACTACTGGGGTAACAGATATAGCAGCTGCTACCACGTCTGCTACCCCAGGAGTGCTGCTCATGCGCCCGCTGGCAATGGACATAACAGTTCACTGCCGGTGGGGCAGAACAACAGGGCCTGGCACATCTTGCCTCTGAACGCCCTGCCCTCTGTCCTGAGTGTTCAAAGGCAGGACACAGAGTCTGTGTACATGTATCTACTATTATATTGTCACTGTATTGCGGTAATAGTCTATAAGGCACCTGTGTACACTGGTATTTACCACTACATGGTGGTAATATTGATCTTTATTCAGTAATAGTGTAGGGGTATTATTCAGTCAAAATGTGGTAGTAATCTGTGGTCATATTCTAGCGGTATAATCAGGTCTTTATGTAATAATGTTGGTCTGGATATGGTGGGATTTGTTTGGTAGCAGTATTATAGGGATATCTATGGTGAGGTATTCACTCCTTGTATTATCTAGTAACTTATAGAAAAAATGGATACACCAGCTCAGCTATGGTATAATGAGTCCTCTGCGTAGCTCCTGTGCACACACCACGCTCCAAGGGGCGCACCATCGAACATGAAAAGCAAGTCCACGGTAGGCACCAGGAGTAATGCAAGCAAGGTTATTAATTTAAGAGCAAAAGCCATGGAAGGTAAACAAATACAGTGCAATGGCTGGCATAGGATCAGAGAGATGTTGCCGCTGACATGTTTCGGGCGACACAGCGCTCTAGTAACTGCATGATTTAAGAGGTCCTGGTAAATATTCGTGGTCGGGGAGGCAGGGGGGGCCATCTAAATGTTTGCCATGGGGCCCAGGTTTCTCTAGTTACGCCATCTATCTATCTATCTATCTATCTATCTATCTATCTATCTATCTATCTGTCTATGTATCTATCTATCTACCTATCTATCTATCTCATATCTATCTATCTATCTATGTATCTATCTATCTACCTATCTATCTATCCAATATCTATCTATCCATCTATCTATATATCTATTTATCTATGTATCTATCTATCTATCTATCTATCTATCTATCTATCGATCTATCTCATATCTATCTATCTATCTATCTCATATCTATCTATCTATCTATCTATCCCATATCTATCTATCTATGTATCTATCTAAAGTATCTATCTATGTATTATCTATCTATCTATCTCATACTACTATCTATCTATTTTATCCTCTATCTATTTTCATAATCTAAACTATCTATCTATCTATCTATCTATCTATCTATCTATCTAAACTCATATCTGTCTATCTATCTATCTATCTATCTATCCCATATCTAACAATCTATCTATTCATATCTAATCTATCCATCTATCTAATCTATTTATCCTATGTTAATCTAATTTCTATCTCATATCTATTCTATCTATCTATCTATCTCATATCTATCTATCTATCTATCTATCTCATATCTATCTATCTATCTATATGTCTGTCCACATGGTTTCTGCATAAAAGATATGAAAAGTTGGGAATGTAGTTCTAGAGAACTTAACTTAAGGGTCCAGGATTGGACTGGCCCACAGGGGAGTTGGGGAGCTCGTCCTGGGGGTGCTTTTTAGTAAGAGAGGAAGAGAAAGAGAGAGAAAGTAAGTCATGTACAGTAGCTGTAGAGTGGGCCCCAGGTATCAACTCCACTGGTGGGCCTCAAGAATAAACTCCACTAGTGTACCCAAAGAATCAACTCCACTGCTCGACCCCAAGAATTATCTCCAGTGGTGGGCCCCAGGTATCATCTCTACTAGTGGGCCCTAAGAATCAACTTTATTGTTGGGCCCCAAGAATCAACTTCCATTAAAGGAGTGGCCCCAAGAATCAACTCCACTGGTGGGCCCCAGAACCAACTCCACTGGTGGGCCCCAAGAATCAACTTCAATGATGGGCCCCAAGAATGAACTCTGTTGGTGGGCTCCAAGCAGAACTGGGATATGGTATTCTGGTGCCCTGGGCAAATAAGGAATATAATTCCCCTCAATGGAAAATTGAGCACACTTTACACCTCCTTTCTGCTTGGAATGAGGTGGTGCCCTAAGCAGTTGCCTACCTTCACCTACCTGTCTTCCTGGCCCTGGTCCCAGGAATCAATTCTAATGGTGGGTCCCAAGAATCAACTCCACTGATGGGCCCCAATAATCAACTCCACTGGTTCCCCAACTATCATCTCTACTGGTGGGCTCCAAGAATCATCTCCACTTGTGGACTCCAAGAGTCAACCCCACTTGTGGCCCCAAGAAACAACCCAGTTGTGGACCCCAAAAATCATCTCTCCTGTTGGCCCCAAGAATCTTCTCCACTTGGGGCCCCAAGAATCTTCTCTACGTGTGGTCCCCAATAATCAACTCCACAGGTGGCCCCAAGAATCAACTGTACTGGTGTTCCCCAAGATTCAACTCCACTGGTGGGCCCAAGAATCACCCACGGGTGGTTCCCTCAAGAATCAACTCCACTGGGGCCCCAAAACTGAAGGTTAAAACCCCCCATGGTGGCCCCAAGAATCAACTCCACTGGTGGACCCCAAGATTCAACTCCACTAGTGGGCTCCAAGGATCAACTGTACTGGTGTGTCCAGAGAATCAACTCCACTGGTGGGCCCCGCAAGAATCAGCTCCACTGGTGGACCCCAAGATTCAACTCCACTAGTGGGCCCCAAAGGGAATCAAACCACTGGTGGCCCAAGAATCAATCCATGGGGGGCCCCAAAAATCCAGGGGGCCCTCCACTGGTGGGCCCCAAGAAATCAGCCCCACGGGTGGGCCCCAAGAATCAACTCCACTGGTGGGCCCCCAAAAAATCAACTCCACTGTGGCCCCAAGAATCAACTCCACTGGTGGCCCCAAAAAATTAACCTCCATGGTGGGCCCAAAAATCAATTCCACGGTGGGCCCAAAAAACTCCACTGTGGGCCCCAAGAATCAACTCCACTGGGGCCCCAAGATCAAAATCCAAAACCTCCATGGGGGCCCAAGAATACCTCCATGGGGCCCCAAGAATCAATTACTGGTGTGACCAAGAAAATAAACTCCATGGTGGCCCCAAGAATTAACTCCATTGGTGGCCCCAAGAGCCAACTCCAATGGTGACCCCAAGAATCAACTTACTGGTTGTCCAAGAATCAACTCCACTGGTGGCCCCCAAGAATTTACTCCTGTGGGCCCCAAGAATAATTCCACCGGTGGCCCCAGGAATCAACCCCACTGGTGGCCCCAAAGATCAACTCCCTGGTGGCCCCAAAATACCTCCATTGGTTGGCCCGCAAGAATCAATCCACTGGTTGGGACCCAAGAATCACTCCCCCTGGTGGCCCCAAGAAAAAACTTCATTGGTGGCCCCAAGAATCAACTCCACTGGTGGCCCCAAAGGGAATTACTTCCATGGTGGGCCCCAAAATAATTTCCAACTTCCCAAACCCCGGTGGCCCCAAGAATTATCTCCATTGGTGGCCCCAAAAATCAACTCCACTGGTTGGCCAAGAATCAACTCACACGGGCCCAAGGAATATCTCCATGGTGGCCCAAAGGAATCAACTCCACGTGGCCCCAAAAATTTATCTCCATTGGTGGCCCCAAGAATCACTCCACTGGTGGCCCCAAAATAAACTCCATTGGTGGCCCCAAGAATATCTCCATTGGTGGCCAAAGAATAAACTCCACTGGTGGCCCAAGAATATCTCCACTGGTGGGCCCCAAGAATCACCTCCACTGGTGGCCCCAAGAATCAACACTGTAGGGGTTCCTGCCACCAGAGTTACAAAACCATTATGTCGCAATGTATCAGCGCAGACAGTTAAAGATAAACAAAAAGGAAAAATTTTCCCTTTCCCCCGGAATTAGCTCTTTATCTGACTTAAAAAAAGTCAAACCCAAAATGGGGCCCTCGGGCCCCCAACAGATGCCCTATGCGACCCAACAAGCAAACAAAGATCCCAGAAACCAAACAAACCAATCAGAGCCCAAAGCACCAATCAAGCCCTCGACAACAACCCAAAATTCACCAACCCAAAAGCCAACCAATTAGACCCAAGCAAAAAATCAGAGCTATAGCAAACCCAAACAAAACCGCCCAATATCAAAAACCCAAAAGAACCCATAGCAACCAAACAAATGTTGCTATAGGCTTGAAATTGGTTTCTATGGAGCTTTTTGATTTGGTTGCCCCAAAAAGAAAACTACTGATTTGGTCCGCCTATGGGCTTGGATTGTTCTTGGGCTTGATTGGTTTGGTTCTTGAGTCTGATGTTTGCTATGGGCTCTTGATTTTGGTTCTATGGCTCTGATTTGTCGGTTCTATTGGTTCTATGTTTTTTGGGTATGGCTCTGATTGGTCCTAAGGCTCGATTGGTCCCATGGGCTCTGATTGTTGCTATGGGCTCTGATTGGTTTCTATGAGCTCTGACTGTGTTTTGCTATGAGGGTCTGATTGTGTGGGGTTTTCCCATGAGCTCTGATTTTTGGGCTTTTGCTATGGGCTCTGATTGGTGCTATGGCTCTGATTGGTTGCTATGGCTCTGATTGGTTGGGGTTTTTGGGCCAGGGGACTTACTGCTAGCCAGTTTTCATACATAAGGCCCAGTATGTATAGAACCCCTTCTGTTCTGGACCCCTGTGGGTGCCGGATGGTGGGGTGGTGAGGGTGCTGATGACCCCGTGCAGGTGTGCAGACACATTAGGCAGCCAATATCATTGGCACAAAGTACAGTCAAATCTGGGCCAAGTCTGTCATTGATCTTAGGTTTTATAACTACATTTCCTGTTATTTAATATCTTACACAAACTGTGTCTCCTCTTCTAAACAATTTTACAGCTTTACATTCACGTGACATTAACTGTTGAGTTACCTCAGGTCTTATACTCCAGTCACATCTAGAGCTGCATCAAGACCTATTGGATACCTGTTGACTCTCAGGATACAGGATATCATAGCTCACTGCTGCACACTGTAAAAAGTCTAAAAACATGATGGGGCTGTATGAAAACTGTCTAGGTTTAAGACTTTATTTGTTTCCCATAACAACCAATCAGAGCCCATATCAACCAATCAGGCCCAACAACCAATCAGGCTCAAACAACCAATCAAGCCCATACAACCAATCAGAGCTCCAAACAACCAATCAAACCCCTACAACCAATCAGACCTCATAGACCAATCAGAGCCAAAACAACCAATCAGGCCCAAACAACCAATCGAGCCCATTCAACCAATCAAAGCCCATAACAACCAATCAGAGCTCAAACAAACAATCAGCCTAGCCAAACAGCCCTACAAAACCCGCCCAAATCCCGACCCCAAGCAACCAAACAGAGCTCAAGCAACCAATCAGAGCCCATAGCAACCAATCAGAGCTCATAGTAATCAATCAGACCCCATAGCCACCAATCAGAGCTCATAACAACCAATCAGACCTCATAGCAACTAATCAGAGCTCAGCTTTCATTTTTTCAGTGTAGTATATGAAATAAAAACAAATGGGCTTTGGGATTGGTGCTATGAGCTCTAAAGGGGCTGTTTGTTTGCTATGGGCTCTGGTTGCTATGGGCTCTGATTGGTTGCAATGAACTCTGATTGGTTGCAATGGGGCCCTTTTGGTTGTTGGGCTATGATTGGTTGTTGTTGACTCAAATTGGTTGCTATGGCTCTGATTGGTCCTATGGGGTCTAAATTGGTTGCTAGGGGCTGGTTGCTATGAGTTTATGGCTTGGGTTGGTTGGGGCTATGGTCTGGTCTGGTTGCTATGGCCTTGATTGGTCGCATGGGTCTGTTGGGCTATAGGCTCTGATGGTTGCTATGAGCTCTTTTTGGGTTGCTGGCTTTTGGGCAACAAAGAAAAAAAAGTCTTCCGTTTTTCATACATGTCCCCCGTCATGTCCTGGTGTGTTGTGGGAGATGTAGTAAACCATCTCTACACTGTGATGAAATGCATTGTGGGTATTCAATAAGGGCGGGGGCTCTCAATGCTGACAGTTTCGAGGTGACAGTCAGCAAGGAGGAGAGCTGTCCCTCATCATTACGCTGACAGAAACATCCCAGCATGTAACTGTTCTCAGGGCCCCTGCTCACCCGCAGATACCTATAGCTGGAGTCTATATGTAGTACTGCACATGACCAGCAGGTGACAAGTGGTCCTTTCTATCATAATGTGTAATTTGTACGCTACTCTGGGCAGGAATCATATACACTACATGACAAAGTGTAAGATTCCTACTATAAAAGTTTTTTTTTTGTTATTTACCAATCCCGTTCCTTTGTTTTTGGAAGTCTGTAGCTTTAAATTTCTATCTCCTGACATTTTTCATAAAATTTACAAAATGTTTAATCTTTTTTTTTTTTTTTTGCAGGTTATCGAGAAAAATGCTGATCCTAAAATGACATTATTGACTTATCTTCGAAGAAAATGTATCCACTTTGTGTATAGACTCAGGGCTGGGGCAAGGTATTTTGGTGCCCTGGGCAAATAAAGCATTTATAGCCCCTCCATGGAAAAATGTAGCCAGCTCCATAATCCCTTGTGCCCCCTTCCTGTCCTGTCTGGCATGAGGTGGCGCTCTAGGTGCTTGCTTACGTCTGCTATCAGTCATCCCGGCCCTGGGTGCACACATGACCTGTGTCCTACTGCTGAGACCCTGAATGATCGCTTCTAATCTGTTGGGGAATTCAATTCCCCTGCAGTGCCCCCGCAGGAGTAATGAAGTATTACATGGTCCCATTAAAATCAACATCTGAGCAATGCATAGATCTAGGAAACAACTAGAAATGTGCCATGAAATCAGGAGTTGCCACATGATAGCCCACAAACAGTGTGGAAGGAGTTGCTTTTAAGGTTTGTTGAAATTAAATTTTACGGGCTGAGCAGACAGAGATTAATGATTCAGCATGTATACAGCACACCCTATACTAAAGAACTTATCATTTAATGCTATGATTTTTAAAAATGTATTTTTACATATCCTAATAGTGAATTCTATCAGTAAATAAAAGGCGTCCCCTCTAGTAAGAATACAAAGAACTTTCCCCCTCCTAAAGGGGTTTTCCCACCAAATAAAATTGCTGTGGGAAGCTTGCAAATGAAATAATAAACATTTTTACCATTCATCATAATTAAAAATTCTGCACCATTTTTGTTTTAGCTGCTCCCTTAGTGATCGCTAATGTACAGCTCGTCTATAGGGGATACGATCAGTGACGAGAGCTCATTCCTGGCCACACACGCTCAGGCATCACATCTCCTCTCAGGCAGCTACTCTCAGTCTCTTCCCTGCTTAGTAATCTCACACACTCACTGCTGAGCGAGTGTTCAACCCCAGGTGCTGTCATTCTACTCTTGTCCTCTATACTCCTTAGTAATCAAACACACTCACTGCTAAGCGAGTGTTCAACCCCAGGTGCTGTCATTCTACTCCTGTCCTCTGTACTCCTTAGTAATCACACACATTTACTGCTGAAGGGGTGTTAACCCAGGTGCTGTCATTCTATCCTTCCCTCTTACTCCTTAGTAATAAACACACTCACTGCTAAGCGGTGTTTTAACCCCAGGTGCTGTCATTCTACCCCCTTGCCTCTGTATCCTTATAATCAAAACACACTTCCTGAAGCGGTGTTCAACCCCCGGTCCCGTCATTCTATCCGTCCCCCAACCCTTTTGTAATCACACACAAATTTTTATGCTAACGGTGTTAACCCCGGTCTGTCATTCTACTCCCGTCCCCTATACTCCTTAGTAATCACACAACTCACGCTGGCGAGTGTTAAACCCCCGGGGTGCTGTATTCTACCCCCTCTATACCCCTTAGTAATAAAACACACTTCCTCTGACGGTGTTCAACCCAGGGTGCTGTCATTCTATCCTGTCCTTTTAAACCCCTTTAGTAATCACACCACTCACTGCTGAGCGAGTGTTCAACCCCAGGGCTGTCTTCACCCCACCCCTCTTTTCCCATAGAAATCACACCACTCACGCTGAGTGAGTGTTCAACCCCGGGGGCTTCATTCTACCCTGTCTCGTACTCCTTGGAAATACAACTCTCACTGTGAAACATTTTCACTCCCGGGTGCTGTCATTTACCCCACCCTCTGTACCCAAAGAAAATAGTCAAACAGTGCAAATAAATAAAAGGAAAAAAAAACACACCCCAATCAGTTATATTCATTGAGGAGAAAAAAAAATCTTCCTGGAGGTATTTGGACCCAAGACCCTTATGTTGAAAGGCAGGAGTGCTAACAACTCAGCTACATTGCAGCTATTCACAGCTGTTTACATACACAGACCTTGGCTAGAGTGAGCACACTGTGGGGAAAGGCATGGTGATGTCAAGCTTACTAGTTCACATGCAGTTTAAACAAATTTGACATGCCCTTTTTGAACACACTGAAAGCTGAAGCAGGACAAACCAGGCATGAAATGACTTTAAGCTTAACTCAATATGTTTGTGCATTACACAGACCTTATTTTCAAAAGAACAATGTAACACAAAGAAGGATTGATCAATGCAAAGAACCCCTTTAAATAGCTGTACTGTTACATTGTTCTTCATTTCTGAGTTTTTAGGTTTCTCCAAACCATGTCCAAGATTTCTGTTATTGTCTCTCTTCTACCTATAGGATGCCCTGAGCTTTTAGGGTTTCTTGGGTCCTTAATACTGAAGAGTCACCAATAATACACTGTCGAGATACATTGTTATGACCAGCAGTCAACATCCAGAGTAAATGCTGTGTGCAACCTGGACATCAGATATGTGGGGGGTGGGTTTTTCCCCATTAAGGCCTTTGGGGTTTTCACAGGTACTGGAGCCCCTGCGTCCAACA
>JAODAL010063407.1:0-19256 GCA_025379985.1 Phyllomedusa bahiana
GGCCCGAGAATACATCTTCTCACTCTGGCCTACCAAATCCCTAATGCTAACCCCCCCCTCTCCCCTCACACTCCCTACGCACTCACTCATTTTCGGCACTTAACTGTATATAGATGTACTGTCTGGGTGGCAGGTTTATCTGAATTCTACATATAACAACCCCATATTTATGTCACATGGCTGGACCATTGTAAATCTAGCACTTCTTACCCTTCGTCTCTCCCGTACACCCCAATAGATTGTAAGCTCTTGCGAGCAGGGCCCTCTCACCTTGTGTCTCATCTGTAAGTAGCTTTTCATTGTGCAATGTATTGCTTTTTTCTGTACCTACACCCTCCAAATTGTAAAGTGCTGCGGAATATGTTGGCACTATATAAATAAAGATTACGGTTATTATTATTATTATTATTATTATTGAGAGGCTAAAATACTTTATTCCTTTCAATGACTAACTGAAAAGATAAGGACAGCTTGCAAGCAGGGACGTAGCTATAGGAGGTGCAGCAGTAGCAGCTGCTACGGGGCACTGCATCCTGAGGAGGCCAAAAAGCTCCTTTGAAACATAGGAGATTTGGAGACGGTGTGTTACACAATTATTGAACCCCCAAAACTGCAAAAAACAGAACTTTTAGGCACTGAGTATGATTGAGCAAATCCAAGCACTCTATATAATATATATCCATGTATATGAGAGTTAGGTGTTATGTGAGCCTGCAAATGTCACCAAATAACAGACTCTTGACGTGGGAAAGATGCTGCCAGCAATATCAAACTCCCTAACTATTGATGTCTATGGAGAGGAAAATGCTATCTAACTAAGAGCAGTCTGTACAGTACAGAGAGTGATCTGAAAATGGCGTTCACAAGACAATACAGTGAAATATATATAACATGGTCATGGGATTTTAGCAGCCAATGAGAGCCCTACACCTCAGCGATGACGTTTCTGACACTTCTCTGACCTCTGCACTGATTGGGTGGCCGCCAAAAGTGCCGAAAGGTGATTGGACGGTCTTATGGTGCCTGAGGCAAAAAAGACATATAGTGCCCATGTAAAATTCATCCCCATACATTCCTCCTTGCACTCGCTCTTTTGCCCTTGTCAAAGTGGTGCCCTCGACGATCACTCATTGTTCAGCCCTGGCTAGAAATGTCTGGGACTCCCGTGGGGGTTACTTGTGCATTAGAAAAGGTTTTTAGATGCCGATTCGCTTAAAGAAGTAATTTAGGAATAATTATAAGAATTACTAGTAGTTATGCTTTGGAATCTGGTCAATGTCAAATTTGGCCAAAATCTAAATGATTCTTTTTGGGTAGGCCCAAATCAAATCTCCCAAAAATCAACAGTGGACCTAAACTTAAAGGGGTTTTGCCACAATCTCATTTTCATACCCCTGTTTTGCTCAAAGGGGGAAAGTGTGTGTTTCTTTTTTTTGAATTGCCTATCATGTTATCTAACAAAAATACACCCACCGCCTTTCCTCTCTCTGGGTCAAAAAAAGGGTCTTTTTAAAAGTAAAGAGCTGTAAATGGGTTACAATGGTAGCTAAAGGGGAAAAAACTTTTTTGTTTCCCGGGGGCCAAAAAGGGTCCCCCGGTTTCAAATCCCTGCAGGAACCAAACCTTGGATTTTTTTTTCCCTTTTAAATCAATGCACAGACCTGTTTTGAGTTTCTTTTTTAATTTATTTTAAACTTTTGGGGGAACAAATTTAAACTAAGGAGTACAAAAAAAACAGAGTGGGGAGGGTAAACAGAAACCGGGGGTTTGAACACTCAGTACTGCCTGAGAGGAGAGGAGTTTGTCGGGAGAAAGTGCACCGGGGAATGGGGATGCTCCCACCCGGTCGTATCCTTTTGTAACGGGGCTGAAAAACAATGGATCAATAAAGGGGGAAAGCTAAAACAAAAACGGTCGGGGAATGTAAATATGTCCCCTTTAAAAGGGTTTTGCATTCATGGTTCCCCCATGAACTATACCTTCCCACAGTTGGCAGAACCTCATGCAGCCCCAAACCAAGAAAACCCCCCCACAACCATAACCTTTCCCGCCGAAAAAGACACACTTTTCCCTTTTTATCCTCAACTGTTTTTCACCCCCCAAACCCTTTACACCAACCCCGAATAAAATTAAAGTTTAAAAATTTGGGCTCACAGACCACATTCAGGGTTTCAGTAAAAAAACCTGTCCTTAAATCCCCGCTTGCTTCAGCAAACGTTTTTTGAACTTTTTTTAAGTATCATCATTTGGGAAAAAGACTTTTTTGGGACACCCGCCATAGATCAATGTGATGCCGTGTGCACAAAGGGTGAGCTCCATTTTCCCTTTATGTTGAGTTTTTAAAAAAAAGGATTTGGGAACATGATTTTTTGGGAACAGACATTCTGGGGTCCTGGAAAGCAGAGGGTTAAAGGAGTTGTCCACTTCATAAGAATGTCTAACAGGCCGCTCCTGTGGCCCCATTAAAATAATGAAAAACAATTTTTAAAACCACCCTTTTTATTTTTGGGTTCCTGCTACGTCTCCCCCGGTTTTTCTGTTTTAATTCTTGTAATACCGAACAAAGACGTCAACGAAGTCTTTGATGCCAAGGGATGAAAGAATTTGTAGCAAGAGGGATTGGTTGATATTGTCGAAGGCAGTGAACGGGTCAAAAAAGAATACTTGAGATTTTTTCGTCTAAGTTACAGTATCTAAAAAAGGGGAGTACCCCCTCCCATTTTTGTAATATTTATTATTTTCTTTTCATGGGACAACACTGAAGAATAACACTTTCATTACAATGAAAAAATAGTCAGTTTACGCTTGTATAACATGTAATTTGGTGTGCCCCCAAATAACTCAAACAAAAGCCATCAATTTTTTTAAACCGCTGGGACAAAATGATTACCCCCTAAGTAAAAAAATGCTTAAAGTGTCAATATTTTATCTGGCCACCATTTTTAGCACTGCCTTAACTCTTTTGGGCATGGAGTTCATTAGAGCTTCATAATAAAATTCGAGAATGCCCCACAGATGTTACTAAGTTAAATTGGAGACATGCTTGGCCAGTCCCCCTTTAACCATACTTTCTTTGCAAGCGGGGTCTCTTGGATTGGGCTTGGGGTTGTTATCATGTTGGAATACTGCCCTGTGGCTCAGTTTCCAAAGGGAGGGGATCGTGTTCTGCTTCAGTAAGTCACAGAACATGTTGGCATTCATGGTTCCCTCAAAGAACTATAGCTTCCCACAGTCAGCAGAACTCATGCAGCCCCAAACCATAAAACTCCCACAACCATGCCTAACTGTAGGCAAGACACCCTTTGTACTCCTCACCTGGTTGTCACCACACACGCTTGAAACCATCTGAACAAAATACGTTTATTTTTGGGCTCATCAGACTAACATGAGATGGTTTCAGTAATCCATGTCCTTAGTCTGCTTGTCTTCAGCAAACTGTTTGTGGACTTTCTTATGCATCATCTTTAGAGAAGGCTTCCTTCTGGGATGACAATCCTGCAGACCAATTTGATGCAGTATGCAGTATATGGTCTGAGCACTGACAGGTTGTCCCACCACCCCTTTAGGGCATGTCCCCACGGCAAGGGTTTTTTGGGGCGGTTTTTCAGCCGGTTTGGGGGTTTTTCCCGACTGCCCGAAAAAACCCGGGCCCAAAAGACACAATTGTGCTCTATGCAAAACCTTGCAGCAGTCCCAACTGCACAGGGTTTTGCCGCGGGGTTTTTTGGCCGCCGGGGCCCTCAGAAAAACATTGTAGAAGCACAAATCTTCCGTCCGGGTTTTTCCCGCAGAAGAATGTCTTCTCAATGGGAGAGGGGAGGGCTGTTCTCTGCCTCACGGGGGAAAACCGTCCCCCCCCCCGCGGCCTGGGGACAGGCCCCCAAAACAGGCAAATCCGGGTGGGAAACCGGGGGCCGGTATTTGTCCCTGTGCATGGGAACCGGCCCTTTAAAACCCCTGCGCAATGTGGCAGCACTCATATGTCTATTTTTAAAAAAACAGTCTGGATATATGCTGGCTTGTGAAAAACCCAACTTTCCCTTTGTCCACCCAAGAGAGCCTGTCTGGTGGAACCTGTCTTGTTGAAACACTGAATGATCTTGGCCACTGTGCTGCAGCTCAATTTCAGGGTGCCAGCAATCTTCTTGTAGCCTAGACCATCTTTATGTAGAACAACAATTCTGTTTTTTTTTAGTTCCTCGAAGTTTTTTGCCATGAGACCATGTTGAACTTTCAGTGACCAGTATCAGAGAATGTGAGAGTAATAACACCAAATTTAACACAACTGCTCCCCATTTACACCTGAGACCTTGTAACACTAACGCCTTGTCCCCCCGGCAAGGGTTATTGGTCAGTTTTTCAGATGGTTTGCGGTTTTAGAAATCATCTGTAAAGTGACAAACATTGCTCTCCATAGACTTTAATTGAAAATCTGTTCAGCAGTCCCCACTGTACGGATTTTCTGCCAGATGTTTTTTCACACGGGTTGAAAAACTTAGAACATGATCATTCTACGTGCCAAAGATGGGAGGAAAGTTCAAGATGTATATGTTTTTCGAGGACTTCCAAAGCAAATGGGAGCAGTGGATGGCTGTGATGTTACATAGTTACAGAGTTATATAGTTAGTACAGTCGAAAAAAAGACATATGTCCATCAAATTCAACCAAGGGTGGGGAGAATGTCGGTGAAGGGAGGGAGATAAGGAGTTTACGCCTAGTTTCCCCTACTATGAATGATTTCAAACCCATAAAAAAAAGAATCAATCTGCTCTAAGGAAGATTTCATTCCTGATCCCAGAGTTGCCATCAGACTGGATCTAGAATTTTATTTAAATATAAGTAGTTTTTAGTTTCATGTAGTTATCTAAGCCTTTCTTGAAACACAACTGTTCTTGCTGTGACCAGCTCCTCAGGCAGACTATTCCACAGACTTACAGTTTTGATAGTGAATAATGCTTTTCTCCTCTGGAGATTGAATACTTTTTTCTCCAGCCGAAGGCAATGTCCCCTTGTCTTTTGAGGGGGCTTTACATTAAATCGTTTTTCCCCATACTTTTTGTAGGGACCATTTATATACTTATATAAATTAATCATGTCTCCCCTGAGATGTTTTATCTCAAGACTAAATAAGTTAAACTCTTCCAACGTCTCCTCATAACTAAGATACTCCATTCCCCTTATAAGTTTGGTTGCTCATGTTTCCACTCTCTCTAGCTTCATTACATCTTTTCTATAAACCGGAGCCCAGAACTGAACAACATACTCCAAGTGAGGCCGCACCAATGATTTATACAGTGGTAATATTACATCCTTGTCTCACGAGTTCATGCCTCCTTTAATACGCGCCAATATCCTGCTGGCCTTAGAGGCAGCTGACTGACACTGCATGCTACTCTGTAGTCTATGATCTACAAGAACGCCCAGATATTATTTAACAAGCGATTCTCCCAGTTTTTCCCCTCTAGGACATATGATGCCTGCAGATTATTCGTACCAAGATGCAGAACTTTACATTTATCAACATTGAACCTCATTTGCCAAGTGGATGCCCAAACACTCAGTGTGTCCAGGTCTGCTTGCAATTTATGATCATCCTCCAGAGATTACACTACACTACATAGCTTGGTGTCATCTGCAGAAATAGAAACAGTGCTACTAAACCCCTCCACTATGTCATTAATAAATACATTGAATAAAAGCAGGCCCAATAACCGGGGACCACTCAGAGTAGGAGTAATTTACCACCACTCTCTGAGTACAATCCAATAGAATGTTTTTAATCTAATTACACACTGTTATCTCTAACCCAATGGATTTTAATTTACCCAATAAATGCTTATGAGGGACAGTGTCAAACACCTTTGCAAAGTCTAAAAACACTATATCCACAGTTTCTCCACTATCCAGACTTCTACTCATCTCTTCATAAAAACAGATCAGATTGGTCTGACAGCTTCTGTCCGTAGTAAAGCCTTGCTGGCAATCACTTGTTATATTCAGCCACATATTCCTGTATATAGTCCTCTATGAGCCCCTCAAACAGTTTTCCCGCAATAAATGTTAAACTTTCTTGTCTATAATTACCTGGGCAAGACTTGGAGCCTTTTTTGAAGATGGGAACTACATTTGCCTTGTGCCAGTCTAGCATGATTGAAAGAAAGAAAAAGGCCAAATGTTAACAAATAGGTTTAAGAGATGGGTTAGGGCTGGAATAATCACAGTACTAAGGATTGGGATGATGTGGGATGGCATTGGTTCAAGATTACAAGTAGTGAAGTTGGATATGTAGAGTAGAGTGGAAAGCTTTTCATGAGTTATAGTGGAGAAGCAGGTTATGGGAGAAGAGCATTGTGCAGATATAAAAATTGGTTGTTGGAACTGTATGTTGAAGCTCTCTCTGATGAGGTTGATCTTGCTCATGCTTATTCCATAGTAGGCCATGATGATGGTAACGATGTACCGCTACTGACCTATGCCTGCCACTGAAGAAGAGGAGGGGCACTGATAATAACCGGTCCCTGTTGATCTGTTGCCAAGTTACATTGCAGGACCCAGCTCCATAAGGTTTTAGATTTTTCCCTTTGTATTCTCCATGATCAACCTAATAAATCAGCCAAATCTGAAGGTGAATATGCCATTTATGTAACTTAGGTTTACAGGGCTCTAGGTTTGTGTTATTAGACCTTTAAAGACTAAGCAGAGGTCAAAATTCAATGTCATATCCACTATCCAGATCATTTGTCTCCGCTTTCGTACTGTCATTAAATGCATAGAACGGAAAGGAGAACCGTTATGAATTTTCATGTCCGTAAAAGCCCAAAACTCATCCCCAAAAGAATTTTTCTACTGAGGAAAACAAAATGCATAGCTTGAGAAATCCAATGTACAAAAAATTAAAATTACCAAAAACGGGCTTGCAGCTTCAAACAGATATTAAAGGAGGTCGATGGGTAAAACCAGCTTGTTTATAATTCACACTTTAGCTGCAACCTATTTTTCCCCGTAGGCTTCAGCCAATGTGCTTTGCGAAACTGTGTCTACTTTGCCCAAAAATAGTTATTAAGCTCGGTCATTAAGGGAAATCTAAAATTTTAAAAAGGACATTTTCATTTTAGCAATGAAAGTAATTTAAATTTTTTGAAAAAAATATTTTTCATATCCCGCTGACAATTCTACTTTGTTTTCACTTTTGCATTCAGAAGGGGCAAAAATTTTCCCAAAAAAGATGAGGTCATTACCAAATGTAAAACAAGAAAGGGGAAAAAAATTTTGTTTGCTTTTTTTTTTTTCCCCTTTTTTTAGTTTTTCTTCCTTTTTTTAAAGTCTTCAGACAATTTTGGGGGGGGTTTGTTGAAGTCTTCATAATTATCTGAATAAAAAAGCGACATATTCATTCCTTGGGATTCCTGATAACATTTGTACAATCTCTTAAATTACAGTGATAGGCTGGGCCACAGAAGGCTTCAAAAAAGCAAGCATGAGATAAAAAAAAAGTCCACCTAAATTTGAAAATGTTTTCAATGTATTTTTTAATATAACACAGCTGAAATGTCGCATTGGTTGGGCATGAACCCAAGACTTTAAGTTCTGCCCCGGGTCCTTATTTCCCAACCCCTGGATGGGGTGTTGGTCTATGGACCCCCCCCGCAGCGTGGAGCCTCGGGGGTGGTTTTTTGGGGTCTTGGACCCCCCAAAGTGTGGGGGCCCCTGGAGGTGGGTGTTGGCTCTATGACCTTCCAGCAATTTTGGAAGCCCCTGGGGGGGTGGGGTTGGCTTATGAACCCCCCCAGCTGTGGGAGCCCCCTGGATTGTGGTGTTGGCTCTATGGACTCTCCAGTAACTGTGGGATACAGTCAGCACCAGATATCTGTGACAACCTACAAGAACATTATTGAGTTACTCCCAGCCCATCTAGTTGCTGTCTGTGCTGCACATACCGGTTACCTGATTATTAGGGACTGGTCATTAATAATGTGATCTCAACTGTTTTATTATATTATTTTAATTACGTTATTACTGTATATATTATTCACAATAGATCATATCACTACAGATATATGTCGATGATCTCAACTGCTAGTCTGTTGGTGGTTCCTCTGTGTTGAGCGATTTTTATCGACAATAGTTGATAATCGGATGTTTTCTATGGTGATCGTAATTTTCAGATCATGCGATTATTAGGTTAAAATACTGTGCTTCATCTATTAAGATCGCGGCATTTTCGGCGGCTTCCTGTATTTTTGGCGGCAGCAAATATGTTACAGTATTGAGCAGGGTTGAGATGTGTGATAGCGACGTCATGAACTGGGCTGTGTATGTTGTGCGAATGGCTGGAATAATTCAAACATGACCTCGTTTTAACATAGAACTAGCCTCTATGTTCAGCCTTAGTGTTCACTTCAGCGTCTCTTAGGATATAGGAAGTGCGCTTGCATGGGCCTTAACAGCTCAGCGATATTAGTCTATTTTGACAGAGAAACCTCTTCTTATTAGCTGTGATCCTTCCAATTTAGTTAGATTAGAGGATTTGACGATTTTTTGTAGTTTGCTACGAGGAATTGTAAAGCTGCATACTTACCGCTGTATAGTAATCAGGGGGAGCGGTAGGGTGGGGGGGGGCGCGGACGAACACAGACAAGCTCTATCTTATATAAGAAAGCAATGGTTAATGTTCACCAAGACTTAGTGTAGACTATTGCACTGCAATTATCTTTTATGATTACAGTTTGATGCTATTGAAATATTTCCTGGATATTGGGCAGCCTGATCTTTATATTGGATTTTCTCATAATTGTTGAGTAAACTGCAGATACTCTTTGTTTAGGTGCAAACTCCACTTTTATTCATCAGTATTCATTTTGTCACGATATGTGTTATTTTTCTATTTTAAACTTTCCAAATGTGTGGATTTTTCACACCTGCAGTTAAATTACCAATCCAGACATCTTGTAGTCAGATCAGGTTGTTTGTTGCAAAAAATACCCGTGTATCATTAGTATTTACTTATACGATTAAAGTGTTTTTGACTTTTGCGCACCCAGCTGTGTTCATTGTCGGAGCATCCAGTTAATCTTTAATACCAGCAATTCTATAGTAACCACAGGTGAATAGAAGGTGCAAAAAATACGGTGTATTATACGAAAAATAACAGATACGTGTTTTTTGACTTTGCGCACCCAGCTTTGTTCATTGAGCAGCATCCATGTACAATCTTTAAAACAGCAATTCTATAGTCACCACAAGTGTGAATTGAAAGGTGCAAAAATAATACCGTTATCATACGAAAATCTAACAAATACGTGGTGTTTTTTGTACTTTTGCACACCCAGCTTTGTTCATTGCACGCTGAATCACAGTAAATCTTAAAACAGCCATATTCTATAGTCACCACAGGGGAGTGAAAGGTGCACAAATTAATACTGTGTATTATTCGTTAACATAACTGTTACGTGTTTTTTGATTTTGCGCAACCCAGCTTTGTTCAATTGACGAAGCCATCCACGTAAATCTTTAAATCAGCATTTATATTGTTAACCACAGGTGAATTGAAAGGTAGCAAAAAATACGTTGGTATTATACGAAAACATAACCAGCTACGTGTTTTTTGATTTTTGCACACCGCTTTGTTTCTATGTCTGCAGCATTCACGTAATTCTTAAATAACAGCAATTCTATAGTAACACAGGTGAATTTGTAAGGTGCAAAAATACCGTGGATTTACGAAAAAATAACAGATACGTGTTTTTGATTTGAGCACCCAGCTTGGTTCATTAGATGCAGAATCCACGTAAATCTTTATACAAAAATTCTATAGTAACCACTGGTGAATTTGAAAGGTGCAAAAAATACGTGTTTATTATGGAAAACATAACTGTAAGTGTTTTTTGACTTATGCGCCCCAGCTTTGCCCAATGATGCAGCTTCCACGTAAATCTTAAAACAGCCCATATTCTATAGTACCACAGGTGAATTGAAAAAAGGTGCAAAAATACTGTGTATTATACTGAAAAAACATAATCAGATACGTTTGTTTTTTGGCACTTTTGCCCAGTTCCAGATTTGTTGATAGGGGACACCTGCAGTTAAATTGAATCAGCAATTTTGTTTTGATTAGTGGGATTTGAGAATACTGTGATTTGACGTCTTTTAATAAGAGACTTTCCAAAACTATATAATACATTTCAAATTTTTATATTTCTGAACATGGTGCGACTTTGGCAGGTGGTAAGGAGCAAAGAGGGGGGATAGCACATGGAGGATAGAGGTTGTCGAGGAATGGTGCTCCTTCCAGTGCTGGCGACAACAACGCATGACCAGCGGAATCGTCAGTTGATAAGACCGTCAGGCTGTTCATCGATGGGTCAGGGCCTGTGGAATCTATGTTAAATGAACCATCGTCGGCCAATCTGTCCTTCTAGTGGTTAATGCAACAGTGCACTAGAAGTCTTACTCCTCATTCCTCCCAATTCACGGCCACAAATGTCGTCAATTCGCTTAATCTGCACTCGTCACACATGATGCAGCCCAAAATGTAATACTAAGCTGTACCCCACCACTTGTTGGAAATCCATTGTCTGAAATGACCTCTTCTGATGACAAACATGCGGTTGGGGTCCAGAAGGCATGTTAATGAAGTTCAGAGAAATTGAATTTAGTCTGCCTCTGCACGCCCAGTTACTGAGACTTCAGAGGAAGGTGAAGAAAAGCCGGTCAATCGGCCAAAAATCCAGGGAGGTCGGCAACGCCTTTCAGTGCCCCTTGCTTGTAGCCCGCAGGCTTATGGGATTGCAGAAAGCAGGATGAACCTAGTCACTGTTGATGATGATGATGATTGATGCGGACATTGCGGATCCTCCTGGTATTATTCCGCAGAATTTGCTTGCAGAGCGCTTCATCGTGGGACGGGGAGGAAGACGATAGGTCGGTTGTGTCTATTCGGGTCCCGCACAAAAAGGGAGAGGGGCACCCGGGTCGCAGAAGTCCCGCTCTGATATGATTCCGCCAGCCATACGGTCCAGGCAAACCCCGTCCTCGCTTATCGCCATCAAAAAAAGGTCCAGGACATCTCAAGCCATGGGCTTCTTTGAGCAAGGCATCTGATTCACCCAGAGATGTCATATGCCGCTTTTGCAGTAAACGCAATGAAGTAGAGGCTCAAGATCCTTAAGGTGGTTAACAACCACCCAACATGTTAGTTCACCATCGTAGCGAATGCAATGAGTCTGTAATGGAGGGGGAACACTTGGCCAAAAAAAGGCCCCCATCAGACCGACGCCGGGCCTCCAACCTCTGTTCACAGCCTCTTGTTCTAGCCTCACTCCTCCTCCGCCACACCCATGCGTTCATCAGCTGCCCATGTCTTCCAGAGTAATGTTCAGGGATCAGCCTCCGCGTCAGCTCCACCGTCGCGCCGAGTACCACCAGCTACTCCAGAGACCCATCACTAAACCTATCCTTCCTCCAGTTGGACGGACCTGCACGCCGATACAGCGGCCAGTACTAAGCAGCCAGCCTTCTGTCTTCCAGGTTTGGGAGCAAGAAGAAGGAAACACTTCTTTAACCAAATCCATCCATAAGACCAAAAGCCTGAATGTCGGCCATTGCCTGGGCTTTTGGCACTTGAAATGTTGCCTTTCAGTATGGTGGAAAAAAAAGATTGGGTTCGCCACGTCATGGCCCTCGCCTCTGCCCCACAATTACTGATGCCCAAGGCAGCAGGAGGCATTTCTTTGCCAGAAAAAGACGTCCCTGCCCCTGGCACTGCCTACGTGATCATACTAAAATTTCAATGCGCGTAAGTCTGCGCATCTGTGTCCGGAAAAAGTCCATCATCACCACCATCAACATGGGACTAGTAAGCAAAGGCCAAGGCCGCTATAATCTCTGTGACTAGATCACTGGAACGTGAGCTGGGTGGATTCTTATTGGGGGCTGACTGGTGGCTCTCAGGCTCGTGTGAGTGAACGCTTCTTCAAAAACCGCTGGGGTTGGTGCAGGGCTCCTTTCCCAACCAAGGGTTCCTTCTGGTGGCATTCACGTGCCCAGAGATCACCAGGCCGATTTGTATGAAATTAATCTGCCTTCGGAGGACGTCCACACACGAGCGTCGAGGAGCTATGGGACGGCTCTCGCATACGAGAGAATCAATGAGAGAAGACCGAGCGCTGGCTGGGTGACCAATGAAACTTGTGCCAGGCACAGGTAGTGTTGCCGATAACGGGCGAATTTGCTGGCCGACCTTTAAGATCCAGGTTAGGCTGGAGGCACATACTCTTGCCTGGCACATGTATGAAGCCTTGTTGTCCAGAAATTTCTAATGAGCTACCGCGGTTGGACTGCCTGCTGAGAAAGGCTCGTGGTCTGAGTTCGCGTTCCGACGTTCGCATCACCCTGCTTCGCAGCGTACAGATCGGCCTCCCCGTCAACGCCGTAACTCATTTGTTGAAGTCGACAACACGCTGGAATTCCACCCTTCCCACCATTGCTCCAGAGTTTGTGGGAGACCTCGGTGAGCAGGCATGCATTTAGCAGTACGAAGTGACACATGCTGACAAGCAGCGGATCATGTGGACCTCGGGAGTGTTGAGCCAGCACGATGAGTAGGAGGCAGCGTTGAAAGTGAAAGAGCTCACTGCCACCATCCTTGCCAGTTTTGATAGAAGCAACACATAAATGGTCTGTGCGGACTTATGCCACTTGTCTGCCAATGAGCATATGTGGTGATCTTAGTTCTGGAACGTTCAGTTGGACACTCTGAAACATCTAGGTACGCCGCCAGCGACGGAGGGAGGAGACGGACACAGCATGCAGACACGGAGCCTTTCTCATCCGTTTCATATTCACAAGGCCGCAGTTTCTCAATTTTATCGGTCTTCATTAGCAGTGGTTCAGGGTCCGAGTTAGTGCAAGGCGGCTCATCAGCTCTCAGGGTAGTGATCATTCTGGAGGCAAGTCTAGGGCTGTGTTGAGCTGTGGGAGGAAGGGGGGGAGGAGCGAGGAGGAGGTATTCCTAGGACACCGAAGGTCATGCACTTGTTGTAGAGGGTTGGCATGTATGAATTTGAGGGCTGCATGAGGAAGATGAAGTTTGCTAGTTTGCCCCTCATCCCACAGAGCGACACTTGGAACCTCAAGGCTCCATCTCCTCACTATCATGACGTGCTTGGGATTGCTCCCATCTTCTCCAACATGTTCCTCGCAATTATGGCCATCAAATTTTGAACAACAGTTACTGGTCGTGGTCAACCTCCATGGATCCCCTGGTACAAAACAAAACTCAGCACTTTCCTTACCACCCAACCAAATAGAGAGTCCTATGCATGGAAATGGAATGTCACTTGCTGATTGATCAAACTGGAGACATCTGTGGGCGGTCTGCTTCACGTCCCTCAAAATGTCACGGTGTGGATCAACATTCGACGACGGGACAGCAGTGAGTCCCAAGCAGCAGTCCTTAGGCAGGAGCTGCAGCTGGCAGGCAAGGTGGCAGAAGCTAATGGAGTGACCTATGGGGCGAATCTTTAGTTACCAACTTTCACCAGAACGCATGCAATGCAGGGCACACATCCAACACACAGGGACCAGCTTAAGATCATGTGTGCGACGGGACTATCTGCGTCTCAACACCGATGTTTTCTGGATGTGCTTTCCGGATCCCAATTGACTTATCTGGGTATTTCCAAATATGGAAAGATATGGCCCGAGCTCGCTCGCAGCAATATAGGCTGTAGTCCTTGCCAGCAGCCTGTGTCATATCCTGAGCGGCACAATTCAACACAGCTGGAGGAGTCATTCAGACAAACAGCATCCGACCTTTTCCACAGATAATGTGGATCGTTGACTTTCATCAAGATGAATCATGGCTGGATCTCTGATTGATGTTGTGGCCCCAATTGCCTGAGGTCACCGACTTAGTTGCTGGTTCTACTTTCACATTCTCTCCAAAACATGATATGGTTCCTCTTGAAAAAAATACTTATTTTTTTAACAAATGATCAATTTCTTACTGCATTTTTTTTAATTTCTCAATTCCAAAACATTATCATTTTGATAGTTTTGCTGTGTGGAGACTAAAAGACTACCAGGTTTTCATCGAACAAACATATTCATTTTACTCAACGTCTATCTTTTGAATTTTTCAAATGTCATTGGTTTTGGGTCAATGTTGCGCCTCACAAATTTTTAACAGTGGCTGAGAAGTCTTATTTTATAAACTTTTTTTGGGTCTAAGTTGCTGTGAGATACAGAAAATAAATCCTGGTCCTTTGGAACAGAAATGTGGACTTCTAAGTGGCATTTCTCCTTCACAAATTTTTAACGTGGCTGAGAGAAGCAAAATCTTTCTATCATTCGTTGCTTTGTCCATCTCTTTCTTTATCCATATTTATAATTTTTTTTACCTGCGGGTCATGTTGCTGTGAGATAAAAGCTATAAATCATGGTCCTTTGGAACAGAAATGTGGCTTCTAAGTGGCATTTCTCCCTTAAACAATTTTCTAACAGTGGCTGTGAAGTCACATATTTATAATTTTCTTGGGGTCAGGTTGTGAATAGTGAGAATAAAGGACTATAATCATGGTACCCTTATGGAAAACGGAAACATGTGGATTTTCTACAAAGTTGTGGCATTTCTCCCATCACATTTTTTAAAGTGGCTAGAGGAAGTCAGATTTATAATTTTTTGGGGTATGTTGCTGTGAGTACAGCATTAATCATGGTCCTTTGGAACAGAAATGTGGCTTATAAGTGCTATTCATCCTTCACAACTTTTTAACATTGGACTGAGACAGTCATTTTTATAATTTTTTGGGTCATGCTGCTTCTGAATGTGCTCTGCAATAATAAAGTTACCTTTCTAAAATGTTGTTTCTATAGGACATTTGTTCTTCACCAATTGTCAAAAGTGGCTCACTGCGGTAATGTTTCGGAATTTTCTAGGGGGCACTTTTGCTGTGACATGCAGAATATACGAAAGGTTCCTATTCTAAAAAATGTGTGGTTTCTAACAGACATTTGTTCTTCACATTTGTCCAAAGTGGAATCCATAATGGGGTAATGCTATTGAATTTTTGGAGCATCATCCATTTTGCTCGTGACATGCAAGTATAATACAGGTTCCTATCTAAAAAATGTTGTTTTATCAGACAATTTGTTCTTCCACAATGGTCAAGTGCTGGCTCATGGTGTGATGGTTGCTTGTCAGAACAGGAATAGGTAGGAACACTGTTAGAAGGACACATATTGCAAAATGTCTTGTTTTTGCAAGATCTTAAATATGCTATCATCACTGTATTGAGTGAACCCATTTAATACATTAAAAAAAGAGGAAACAAAGACATGGTGGGATTCAATTCGATTTTAAAAATGTAAAGCTCGTTTTCTAGATAAATAAAGTGCTAAAGAACATTGCATGTTCAAATAGTGTTAAAAAAATTCTCTGAAATTTGTAAAAGGGAGAGTTACAGGAATAATTGTCCAGATGATAGGTTATTCCAGAGGACATGGAGTATGGATAACAGGACAGAGGAAACAAAAGTACAGAGACCAGTTCCTCCTGAACGTTGAGTATACATGAGAGGGAAAAAGGAAATGCCAAGTAAAAGGGCAACTGGGTGTAACTGGTCAGCGTTAACACAAGTATTTCCAAGTGAAGCTCAATTGCGTCCACACTCATACGGAAATAGGGGCAAGCCGCTAACCAGGTTTTGACTGTGTACTGTGGAAGGCTGGAGTTCTCACTCTCGCTTCCCGCAATTGTTCAAGCACGACAGTTTTCGTTGCTGCGATCATCAGGGCATTTTAACCAAGTGTGTTTATAGCTGACCGGACGCCAGCCTGGGCTTTCACCGACACCACTGGTAATTCCGGCCTGTGGTATGCTGTGGCCCAGGACAGGTTTGTCATGTCCAGTGAAACTAAAATGGTGGTTTTGAAGACTCCTTTTTTCGTCACTTTTAAATGTGGGCGGTCATGCAGGTTTGGGTCATGCTGTGGACCAGGAACGTATAGTCAATGTCCAGTTGAATAACTAAAATGGATGGTTGAAAGACTCCTTTGTTCCACGGGCAGCTTTTTAAATCTGGGGTTATATGCAGGTTTTGGGCTCATGATGTGGCCCAGCACAGGTATATTCAATGTCCACATAAAACTAAAATGGTTGGTTGAAATGACTCCTCCTTTTTTCGGCACTTTTTAAATGTGAGGGGATAATGGCAGGTTTGGGGCTCATGCTGTGGCCCAGGACACGTATAGTCAATGTCCAGGTGTGATGAAAACTAATATGGTGGTCTGGGAAAGACTCCTTTTTCCGGCACTTTTTTTTAAATCTTGCGCTCGCCCGCCCCGCTTACGCCCCACCCCCCGCCCCCGCCCCCGCCTTGTTGGGCTGGGAGAGGCTTGTTGGTGCGCTCGCAATGCGAGGTGGCAAGTAGGATAGTCTTTTGAAGAAGTGTTCGCTAAGATGAATATACTGATGAGGTTTTATAATGGTGGTTGAAAGACTCCTTTATTACGGCACTTTTTAATATGTGGGGGTCATGCACAGTTTGGGCTCATGCGCTGTGGCCCAGGACAGGGTTTAGTCATTGTTCCAGTGAAACTAAAAATGGTGGTTGAACAGACTCCTTTTCCGGCACTTTTTAAATGTGGGGGGTCATGCAGGTTTGGGGCTCATGCTGTGGCCCCGGAAGGTATAGTCAATGTCATGTGAAAACTTAAAATGGGTGGTTGGAAAGACTCCTTTTTTTCCGGCCACTTTTAAAATGTGTGGTTCATGCAGGTTTGGGGCTCATGCTGTGGCCCAGGACAGGTATAGACAATGTCCAGTGAAACTAAATATGGTGGGTTGAAAGGAATCCTTTACGGGCACCACCTTTTTTAAATGTGTGGGTATGCAGGTTTGGGGCTCATGCTTGTGGGCCAGGACAGGTATAGTAATGGTCAGTAGAAACTAAAATGGTGGTTTGAATGACTCCTTTTTCTGGCACTTTTTAAATTGGGGGTTTATGCAGGTTTGGGCTCATGCTGTGGACCAGGCCAGGTATAGTCAATGTCCAGTGAACTAAAATGGTGTGGTTGAAGGACTCCTCTTTTCCAGGCACTTTTTTTAAATGTTGGGGGTCATGCAGGTTTGGGGCTTGCTTGTGCCCCAGGACCCCAGGGTAATTTTAAGGGGGTCAATGTCCAGTGAAACTAAAGGTAGGTTGAAGACTCCTTCTTTCCGGGCACTTTTAAAATGTGGGGGTCACATGCAGGTTTGGGGCTCATGCTGTGGCCCAGGACAGGTATAGTCATGTCAAGTTGAAACTAAAAAGGTGTTGGAAAGACTCCTTTTTCCGCACTTTTTAAATGTGGGGGTCATTGCAGTTTGGGGCTCATGCTGTGGACCACGGACAGGTATAGTCAATGTCAGTGAAACTAAAATGGTGGTTGAAAAAGACTCCTTTTCCGGCACTTTTTAAATGTGTGGTGTCAATGCAGGTTTCGGGGCTCATGCTGTGGGCCTCAGGACTGGTATAGTCAATTGTCCAGTGAACTAAAAATGGTGGTTGAAGACTCCGTTTTTCCGGCACTTTTTAAATGTGGGGGGGTCAATGCAGGTTTGGGGATCATGCTGTTGCCAGGACACGTTATAGTCAATGTCCAGTGAACTAAAATGGTGGTTGAAAGACTCTTTTACCGGGCACTTTTTAAATCTGGGGGTTATGCAGTTTGGGGCTCATCTTGCTGTGGCCCAGGACAGGTATAGTGTCATTGTCCAGTGAAACTAGAATGGTGGTTGAAAGATCTTTTTCCGGCACTTTTTAAATGTGGGGGTCATGCAGGTTTGGGGCTCATGCTGCGTTCCAGGACAGGGATATTCAATGTTCAGTTCAAGTAAAATGATGGTTCATTTTCATACTGCCTTCTGGCACTTTTTAATTTGTGGGTGATGCAGGTTTAAGGTTAATGCTGTGGTACAAGACAGGGATAGTGAATGGTGTGTGATTTTTTTTCTGTGGCTTTTTAGCCTAAGTGTTGTGCCTAAGATGTAGCAGGTATCCTTTTGGGACTGTTGTGGCTGTAATTCCAGCTTCCCCAGCCCTGTTTGGGTGTAAGAATGAAGGTGTTGTTGCTCTCCCATAGACTTTAATGGTCTTCGGAGATGTTTCGATATCGAAAACCTTATCGATGGTGGCCGACTATCGACTATCGATCGATGTCGACAGCAAACGTAATCACTCAACACTAGATGTTCCAGGTAAAGCTTATGCACCACAATCCAGCAATCTATGTGTTTCAAGCTAATCTGCTTGGCCTGGCACGAATGCAAACAACAGTTATTAAAACTATATGACTGTAAAACAATACAATTTCGCCTCAAGCAAAAAATAAAAAAGGAAACATATTCTATTGCTTAAATGAGACCGTGTATGATTTGCTCTGACAACAGTCTGAACTTCACCTTTAATTAGTACACGCAGTAGGATGATTAGATAGGCATCTCGGTTTTTGGAGACATGGTGCCTGGCCAGCTGCGTCTTGTCCATGGGAATTATGTTGGCAAACCATGTGATACAGGCAAACTGTGCGGATAATTGTGTTAATATATGAAAGCACATATACTAGGCGATTCAGCTGCAAAGCAACTTTATAAGTGTATTGTTCACAAACTAAACTAACCATCACATTGGGATATCCATCCTGAATACTGGGCTTACCTTTAAAATGAGACGCCCAATGTGGAGCCTTATAATTACTGTACATATCCTTGGAGATGCTTGGAGTGAGAAACCATGAATAGGAAGAAAAGTAAATTTAACTTTTGTCTCAGTGTAGAGATCAGATGATCACCATGTCACCATGGACCAAAGGACATAGTGGTCAGGTTTAATTGCAGAATTACTGTTGTGGTGGTAGTGTTAACTATTGCAGGTGACTAAAGCTACCCATACACATGAGTTTTCAATGGGAAGAGGACAATGGCTTACCCCCCATGGGAACAAAGGATTGGGCATATTGATATTCAGCATGTTCAATCCGCTTTTTCTTGACATGTGCATAATCGACAGTTCTCTAAAAAATCATATCAGATATTATGGTTTGCTTAATCGAGCAAAAACCCAGCAAAATAACCTATATTTCATCTAATGAGAATGGCACCTTAAAGGGGTTGTCTCCTACAGACAAAATCCCGAAACAGCGTTGTCTGCAGATGAGAGACACTGGGGTTGGCTTTTAAATGCTTTTTGCTTTCTCAAAAACTCGGTGGGTCAAAA
>JAODAL010063408.1:0-19255 GCA_025379985.1 Phyllomedusa bahiana
ACCGCCCTACCCCGTCTCTCCGCTTGGATGATATCGACTACATTCCTCAATCATCCGAACCTCCCATGCCGCCTACAAGATTTTCACACGGCGGCACCAGTTTTTGGGGAATAGGCTACCGGGGGCGATCAGGCCACATCAAAAACTATCATAGCTTCAAGAGGGCCCTGAGAACACATCCCATTCTGGCCTACCAAGATCCCTAATGGCTAACTCCTCCGCTCCCCCCGCCTCACTCCCTAGCGCACTCATTTTCGGCACTTAACTGTATATAGATGTACTGTTTGGGTGGCAGGTCCATCCGAATTCTACATAAAACAACCCCATATTTATGTAACCTGGCTGGACCATTGTAAACCTAGCAATTCTTTCCCTTCTTTTCCCCCTACACCCAAATAGATTGAAGCTTTTGGGCGAGGCAGGGCCCTCACACCTTGTGTCTTATCTGTAAGTAGCTTTTCATTGTGCAATGTGTGTGGTTTTTTTTTTGTTTGTTTGTTTGTACCTACACCCTCCAAATTATAAAGTGTTGCAGAATATGTTGGTGCTATATAAATAAAGATTATTATTATAAAGCATCTGGCAGATCTCCAGTACTGAAAGTATATACCACCATACTACTGAATATCCTTTTGCATTCAGGTCAAGGTCAAATTTGAGCAGTTCTGGTTGGCCTGAGTCACTTTGGCAAAAATTGCCAAAAAAATGGGCCCTGACCGCAAGTTATTTGTTTTAGGAAATTAAATTGCAAGTCTGGCTCCTCCAGTTGCTGACAAACGCTTGGTTCCACATCCTGTCCAACATCACGTCTGGTTATTAGAACATTTGGCCTATGGGGCAGTAACCATAAGTGTTGGATGGGATGTTGATATGAAAGTTAGGCCTCAGTGGGAGTGTCAGTGGGTTAAAGGGGTTTTCTCACTACAACGATTAGCTTTCAACATGAAGGGACAGGTAATTAAAGGGGTTGTCTCACTACGAAGATCATAGTTTAAAATGAGGGGACCAAAAATGAAGAAATGTACTTTCCTTGGTTAAACCATAAGCAAAGTGCTATGGTTTATAAGAACAGGCTGCTTTATTTGTGCTTAGCAACTGTGTTTGAGCCCAGGTCGGGTTATTTCCAGCTAAAGAATTACTGGCTGTCGGCTGAGCGTTCTATCCCGCCCAGGTTGTGGACGTGAGCGTGCAGGCTAAGGCAATGTAGTGAACAGGTCACTGACGGGAACGCGCAGGGGGATGAGGTAGCAGACGGGAGTGTATGTACAAGCAGCAGCATGCATGGACGAGAGAGTCCCATGTAAAACAAAACACAGCAGTCCCATGCGAATTACATGGAGAACACAGCTGTACTGTGCAGTCCCACGTAAAACAATTGCGACACAGATGTGCAGTCCCACGTAAATCACTTGTGTGTAAATAAGAAACAGAACGCAGCTGTACACCGCATTCCCATGTAATATGTGCAGTCCCATGCAAACTACATAGAGCACATCTGTGCTGTGCAGTCCCACGTAAAAGTGAGACAGATGCAAGGTCCCACATAAACCACTTGTGATGCAGATGTGCAGTCCCATGTAAACACAGATAAAGCATGTAGTTTTGTTCTGTAGAGGTCAGAGGTGTAATAATCTGCAGGATATATCACTGTGAGAGAGAGACAGAGAAAAAAAATCACCCATGTTTCCCAGAGTCCTGAATGTCAAATGCCCATTGTAGTTAAAGTATGTAGCGAGAAATTTATATATACACTATCGAGTTACACTTAGCTTTTCACTTCCAGTGATTCCAATGACAGCTGAGAACCTTTCTTCCCCCAGCTCACACAGAATGAATCCTCACGTGCACACTACTGTGGGGCTTGTCTGCAGAGAGTGAAGATACTCTGCTGGGAGGAGAAACACGCCCCTCCATTTCACAAGCTCTGCTTGGCAACCAGCATAAAAGGAGGCCAACTGTTGTAATGAGACAACCCCTTTAAAGGCACACAAGTTCCTATGGTTACCTGACTTATATATATACCTCTCTTATCTGATTAGCTTAGGGAGTGACATCACCATGGACACAGGGCTCAGTCTAGAGCAAACTGTTTATCTCCAACAAGATTACTGAAAGCCATTGTTTTCAGTCCTCACAGCACATGTACCTTGTTTTTTTCTGAAAAAATCCCTTACAAACCCAAATTTAAAAATCTTTAAACCAAGGGGCATCAAACTTTTTCACAAAAAACAAATCCCCAATAATTTAAAGTTGAATCCTTTTTTTCTAAACCCAAATTAAAAAACCCTTAAAAGGGGTTTTTCTCCTTCAATTTTTCCCGAAAGAAAAGAAAAAAATGAAATTTCTCTGTCACCTTTTCCCGTTCAAACTGACTCATTTGCATAAATCCCTGCGTGCTTTCAGATGCAATTAGATCAGTTTTGCTTTTTAAAAAATAACCAAAAGGGCCCTTTTTTATCGATCCCCAAAAAAAAAAGCCCTAATTACAATTCTTTTTATTTTTTCATAAATCAAGGGGTTTTTTACTGGGTGAGCACACAGGACACTGCCATGAACCTGTGTGATACATCGCCACTGTTTTTGTCCCCTTGAACAAAAAAGCAGGGGGAGAAATTTTTTTACCCCGGGCTGTTAAATTTAGGAACTTTAAAAAGCCATTTGGGGGTTCCCCCAAATTCCATTGTTTACCCTTTAAAGGGGAAAAAAAGAGGGAAAAAAGCAATAATTTTTGGGAAAAATTTTTTTATTTTTGTGTTCCCTACCCAAATTTAAAGCAAATTTTTTGTAGCGAGACAACCCCTTTATTTTACCAAACTAATCCCTTAAATTTACACACATTAAACAAGATAAATTAAAAAATATAATACAAAAAAAAAGTATACTTTTGCTTTCCAAAATGGGTTTTCCTTTACAAACCGCAAATGGAAAAATGAGAAAATCCGATATTCCTAAAAAAAGTAAAACTAACCCTTTCAAATAACCAAATTTAGCCTTAGAAAAAAACCTTCATGGGGTCCAACGGGCCCCCATAAGGGGGCCCCACTTTTCCACCCCAAACCTAGGAAACCCCCGATAAAAAACCTAAGGTTTTAAATCCAAATGGGGAATAAACAAGAGAAAAAATGACAAAAAATATAAAGTCTCCCGAAAGCGTTTTCCCCCCAAATTCCCCGTTTATCAGGGAGTAAGTCTTTTCCCGGGTGGAAAAAAGATGAAAACCCCGCCAAGAGATAAAAGGGCGAGCTCACAGCCCTTTGGGCGTAACCTTTTGGAACTAAATGTAAACAAAAGGATCAAATAAAGGGAGCAGCTAAAAGATAAACGGGCCCCGAATTTTTAAAAATAATGAATGTTGAAAAAAGTTTAAATTTTTTTTGCAAGCTTTCCCCACGGGGCAACCTTTAAAAGGGGGCAAAACCCCTTTAAACATGGGGTTTCTTTTAAAATTTTTTTATTAAATTTTTTTTTTAATCCTAATACAAAACAATTGTTTACTTTTAATAAACATATTTTTACTACATAGGCAGGGACCTTTAGGCTAGGTTCACACTGCTTATTGCCGGCATAATTGCGGGGATGGATTTCGCCGTATTCGTTGAGCGGGAAGAAGTGACGCAATCCATAGTTCTCTATGAGAATTGTGGATTACCGCAATGACTGGTACGGATTGGAGCCGTACTGAAGCGCAAATACGGCGTGCAGTACGGCTCCAATCCGCGCCCAAATAAGCCGTGTGAACGAGGCCTTACATTAGCTTAGTTTTGCATTACTAATAATTCATTTGCAGCATATCACCGGATAACTCAGTCATTTAATTGACTGACCATTGTTTTGATTATTTGAATACTAAGAAAACTGGCTAAAGAATCTGGAGAACATCTTAATGCTCCTAGAAGATTCTGGGAATTAAAGAGAACCTGTCACATAGATTATGCCCCCCTTGCTAAGGACAGCACAAGGTAGTGACAGACCTGCTGTTTCCAGCGTTGTCCCTTATTCTGTAAGAAGCTGTAGTGTCTGAGCATTTACTGCTTAAACCTCGTAGTTTGCAGCCTGTTCTGCCAGAGATGAGTCAGTAATTTATGAGCAGACATTAGCTCCACCCACCCTCTAATAGCCCCATCCACTTTTGGTTGATTCAGCCTTTTACTTTGACTAGGTAGAAACTTGCGAATAATTGACAGGTGGGTGGAGCTAGTCACTGATGGGTGACCAGCTTGTGAGAAAGCTGGACTCCTCTCTGGCAGAACAGGCAGCAGACTACCAGATTTGAGCAATAATTGCTTTGAAACTCCTGCATCTTACAGAATAAGGGACACAGCGGTGGGAAAAAGCAGGGTCTGACACTACTTGTGCCCGTCCACAGCCAGGGGGGCATAATCTGTGACAGGTCCTTTTATTCTTTTACACCCCTCCACAGTAAATGATCATTATAATGGTCTAGCTACATGCATTACAACTTTCAGTACAAATCATAATTTCTTTTTTTTTTTTTTTTCATCCCGCAGACTGACCAATTTCATTGTGATCCCAGGGATGTAATAGAACTTACTATGGGTAAGTAATGCTTGAATTCGTTTTCAAAGGCAACCTGTCGGTTTATCTGAGAGAAGGATGCGATGAAGGAAGAGAAGCTGGGCTCTGATATATGTATGATTTGATGCTGAATACCTGAGTTGAAAGCAGAGAATCTGTGAAACTGAAAGTACTGCTAGCCAGGGCTGTGGAGTCGGCACTCCCGACTCCCTCATACATGGCGCATTGTTTAAGTAATAACTTTACTGTAGTAAAAAAAGGTCCCATCAGGCTTGTTTATCACCTATGAAACAATAATCAAGCTATTTAGAAGAACAACACTTACAAGCAAAAGGGTAACAATGTTTTGATCTTTTGAACACTTGTGGGCAGAGTTGAAGAAAAAGATGTATTTGTATCCAAATCCAGTCGCACAAACATTGGAATTGTGTAGAAGAGACCTGGAATCAGATTTTGGTCAAGATATGCTTGAATCTGATCCAGAGCCCAGAAGGATTCAGGCAGTATTGAAATCCAAAGGTGGATTTACCAAATACTAACAAAATAATAAAAATTAACACTTTGATTTTTAGGAGCAAAACTATAACTAAGCAGATGCTAAATACTTGCAAGTCAAATTTATGTATAAGATAGGTAAGATGACCTTATATAAAATTACAGTAGCCTCATGTGCAAAGCTGTAGTGGATGGTGAGATATGAAGCCTGAAAGTCACAAGTTCAAACCATTGTTACCATTTTTCTTGTCAGTGTAAAATATATTTATTGGATATGACTTTAGGACACAAAAACATTATAAATATGCAAAACACTGCAGGAACATTTGTGAAGTCTCTGAATTTGTTCTGAGAAATAGTATTGCCTCCATCAGATCCTGCATACATGACCTCACATCTGATCTCATTATTTCCAGGATAGAGAACAGCCTCTCTGCACTAACTTGGATTGGGGGCAAAACAATAACCACAGGGGCAACATCTCTAACAATGTCAGGGTATAAAGGAATTGCCTCAGCCACAGTCAGTTTTGATGAATGGTTAAACCCTTCGGCTGTGTTCACACGGCTTAACTGCGGGACGTAATTACGCCCCGCAATTACGCCGTGTGGACGGGGCGGAGCGGGGGAGTGAGCGTATACGCCGCTGGTAATTCACATGTCACTTATCTCCCCGCCCGGCGGATACGCCGAGCAGGGAGAGGAGGCGTAATCCATAGTTCTCTGAGAGCTGTGGATTACCGTAATGAATGGGCCGTTTTCAGACCGTAATTTGCGCACTTCGGCGCGTAATTACAGACCGAAATATGGCCCATTTTAAACCGTGTGAACATGGCCTTCTACTTCTTTGAAAACAGGTGAAAAATGTTGCTGAAACCTGTTTGCCCTAGGAGCAGAATCTTTTCTCCTGGGGCAGCGCTTTGCCTGCTCCATGTCATCAATTACACTCCTCATGTGATGAGGCAGAAGATATGGGAGCAGTAGCACTGGCCGGACCCAATTCCTCTTGCTCTTTGCACTGCATCGAACTAACTGGACCAACTTATTATGTATTTTGGGAGTCGGAGTCGGTCCCTTTTATGACGACTTCGACTCCTACAAAATAGCCACCGACTCCGACTCCACAGCCCTGGCTAGCACTGCCCAGTCACTATATGTGGACAAGGGAAAAGGACTCCTACTCTTTCTTAAGGAGTCCAGTCATGGTTTATTCTGCTTTTCACTCAGAAATCTTTTTCAAAGTCCTTTAACCCTATATATCACAGAGCTCCACTTCTCTCCCTCTGTCATATAACCTTATATATCTGAGCTCCTCTCCTCTATCCTGTAACCCTATACAGTGTCGGACTGGGGGGTCTGGGGCCCACAGGGGAAATGATCTCAGGGGCCCACCCTACTGTACATGAAAATATTACCGGCCTCTCTGATTTAAAACCCCCATTTTAAAAACATAATACATGTGCAAAAAGAACTGTATGGTATATACAATAGCAAGTGAGTCACACATTTTCATTAACAATCATAAACACAGGGGCTAAGTAGCTCCACCATATCCCCCTCCACCCACATACAATATCCCCTCCACGTTTCCCTTTGGTCACGCATCTCACCACCATCTAAAATAAACACCAGCAAGAAAATAGAATTAACTCCTATCACAGGGGCAGGTGTTCCCTCACTCTTACAATAGGGACAAGTGTACGCTGCCATATATTCCACCTACAACATGCCATTGAACCAATGAGGCAACACCAGCTCAGATAAAACCACAAAACCCCAAATAAGACCACATAGAGGTCAACACCCTCGGGGTAACCTACAACCCCACCATATAGAGACCACATAGAGGGCCCCGACCCCAGCCGTATAACCTACAACACCACCAAAATAGAGACCACATAGGGTCAACACCACTCAGGTATAACCACAACAAATCCATATAGAGCCAAATGGAGGTCAACACCAGCTCAGGATAACCTACAACACCACCATATAGAGACCACAAGAGGCAGACACCACTCAGTTAAAAACCACAACACCGCCATATAGGGGAAAACTTTAATTTTAGACACCAGCTCGGTATAATACAACACTGCCAATAGAGACCACATAGAGGGCAACACCAGCTCAGGTATAACCCACAAACAAAACCCCCATAAGAACCACAAAGTGGTCAAAACCAGCTCAGGAAAAAACCCAACACCCCATATAGAGACCCCCAAGGGCAACACCACTCAGGTATAACCTATAAAAAACCACCATATAGAGAACCCCCATAGAGCACCCGAAAACCCGGGTCAAGGGATAAAACCCAAAACACCGCCCATATAGAGACCACATAGAGGTTTAAAAACACCCCCCTCAGGTAAAAAACCAAAAAACTCCCCCCTATAAACCACCATATAGAGGAAAAACACCAGCCCGGTTTACATTTACATTACAGTGAATTTGAGCACTGGAAACCCCCAAAAAAGAAGTAAAATAAAACCCCCGAAAACAGGGGCTCCCCCCGGAGACTCCTATCTTATTTAAGGGCCCCTTCTCTTTTTCTCATGATAGGGTTCCCTTTTTCTCTTTTCCTTCTGCTCCCCGTTCCACAAAACCCCCTTGAAAGAAATTTCCCCACCACAACTCAACCCCCCAGAAATTAACACACAAATTTTCTTAGAATTTCCCCAAAATTTTTTAAACATCTCTTTTTCCTATTCCCACCTCTGGGACAAAATCCCCCCCAAAGGGTTTTTAGGGTGGGGAGAGGGCTCAAACCCCCTTAAAATAATGCTAACAAAAATGGGCCCGCTGCCCTCTCAAATTTTATTCCCAAGGTTTGGGTAGGCAAGACCCAAGGTAGTTGGCAAAATGGGCAAAGGGCACAGGTTACTTGATAGGCCCTTAAAAAAAAGGGGAATTTGACCCTCGCTGGAATTTAAATTTTGTAGGCCCTCCCCAGGCAGGGTGGTAGGTTAAACCCAGCCAATTTGGGGGGATTAGGAAATAGCCCCTGGTAGAAAAAGCAGGGCCCTAGTTAGGAAAGGTAAATCGTCCCACATTAGGTTTTGGGGGGACCCCAAGTTAGGTAAGCTGGAAAAGGGAGTTTGGGTTTCCCCCTTTTTTTTTTAGGGTGCTTTCACACATTGGGTTTTTGGTTTTGGGAGTTTTGACCTGTGAAAAGCACCCTTAGGTTTGTTTTAAGGCAGTTTGGGGCCCCCTTAAGCTTTGGTTTCAGTAAATTTGCCCCCCTCCCCCCCCCCCCCTTAAACTAAGTGGAGGTAGTCAAAGGGCCCTCCTTTAGTATGTAGTCCCGAGCCCCCTTAGGGTTTGTCCGGAACCCCCTTTTTTGAAGCCAGGGCCCCCCCTCAAGGGGGGAAAATAAAAAGGGGTCCCCTTGGGGGGTTTGACAAAGGGGCCCCCTTTAGTAGCCAGGGCCCCCTTGTGGGTGGCATGGGGCCCCCCTTAAGTAGCCAGGGCCCCCTTATAAAAAAAACCAAACAGCCACTCACCTGAATGCCGCTCCGAGCTCCCCGCCGGCTCCTGCCGCCCTGCATAGGCGGCGCGGTGAAGTGACGTCACCGCGCCGCCTACGTCAGCAGTAGGGGCCGGCAGGCTGCAGGCCTAACGTCTTCAGCCTGCCAGGGAGATCAGTGCAGCGCTAGTGGCGCTGTGCTCTGTTGACACCGCGCAGCCCCGGGAGTCGGTTCGGTCTCTGGGCGCTCGGGACGCAGGGCCCGGGCGCTAAGGGACCAGATGCGCGGCCGGGTCCCGGGGAGCGACAGCACTGCCTCCGGGGCCCACAGCGGCTCGGGGGGGCCCACCGGGGGATTCACCGGTCCCCCGGCGGCCCAGTTCGAGCCTGACCCTATATATCACAGAGCTCTGCTACTCTCCTCTATCATATAACCCTATATATCACAGAGCTCAGCTTCTCCCCTCTATCATATAACCCTATATGTCACAGAGCTCAGCTTCTCTCCTCTATCACATACTACTCTCGGATAAGGTGGCATAAACCATCTGACTGGTTCCCATTTAAATAAGAAAAATGTAAAATTACTTTTTTGCTGTAAACGTTAGCATCCATGTTTCATTTTATAGTAGTCACTAACCATATGCTTATGTATACCATATTGTGTCGGGGGAACCAATTGTTACATTGTGGCCATGCTTTTGTATCTTCACATTTATGGTTTTCTTTGCATTGTCTGTTCAGTTTATCGCTCTGTGTGTTTGGTTTAGAATGTAACTTGCTACTAGACACGCGCTTGGGTCTGCTGTGGAGTGTCTGCTGCTCCTCTGCCTTGTTGAGGCTGCAGTTGTGCCTCCGCCTGATGGGGAGTTTGTGCTGGTAACTGTTGGCTGTAAGGCTATGTCTACACTGCAGTGGACAAAAAACCACCTGAAAACGAAATACTAAAAACGTTCATAAAACGGAGTTTTCTGTCCACTGCCTGTCAAAAGCAGGCAGTATGCATAAATTAAGCCATTGGATGTAACTCCACCCTACAAGAGGGGACGTAAAGCACATTATTGCATTTATATGTCATCTAATAGTCGTTTTACGGATTTTGGTGCTAATAAAACTCTTTTGTCGCCAAAAAATATGTTTTTTCACGGATTTTGGCCCTAAAGTCCTTGTTTTTACAGATTTTGGCACTAATGTTATCTCGCTTTTGCCGCTAACACTGTTTTTTACGGATTTTTTTCGCTCCAATTCATTTTTTTACGAATTTTGCCGCTAATAATACGTTTACAGACTTTGGTGCTAAAATACGGAGTTTTTTAAAGAATTTTGCCGCTAATAAAGTTCTCGCTTTTGTCGCTAAAAACTTTTTTTTTATTTTTTTAACGGATTTTCGCGCTACTGATATCTCACTTTTGCTGCTAAAAATCTGGATTTTTATGGATTTTGGCGCTAACAAATTTATCTCCAGAATCTGTAGATAACCCAGATTTTTAGTGGCAAGTGTAAAATTAGTAAAAAAAAAAAACAAAAACACTTATTTTAGTGCAAAAATTCATTTAAAAAAAATGTTTTTAGTGACAAAAGCGAGAACTTTGAGAGCAGCACGTTTTTACAATAGAAGTCTATGGGAGTTGTTTTTAGAAAACGAAAAACGTTGCAAAAACGGATGTTTTTCTGTGCAGTGTAGATGTAGCCTAATGCATCTGGTCAACCTGGAGAAGGGCTTGGGTCTGCTGGGAGATTATGACCGCACTGGCAACAATCATGTCCTGTGCTATAGGAGTTTTTCATCCAAGTGCAGGTTCCTTGTTGGAGGCATGATTGTTCAGGAAGTCTGTTCAGAGTTCCAATTTTTTTTTTTTCGTGTTAAGAATTGTAGGTCCTAGAGAGCCTAACACCTTCCAAAGTACCTGATTTACTTATGTGCCTTATTTGGTGCAGATTGGTCCAGTCATATGACCGTACATAAATAACAGACAACAGAAATCCATTTTTATACAGATACATTTTCTCAGGAAAAAAATTAAAATATAAAAAAGTTTGATGTGACCAGGATAAACCTATATGTTTTATATTTTTTACAGTGTGACAGCAATTATTTGAGAAGTACAAATACAAGTGTGTCTTGCCTACAGTCAAGCATGATGGTGAGTGTCCTGGTTTGGGGCTTCATGAGTGCTGCCGGCTGTGGAGAGTTACAGTTTGAGGGAACCATGAATGCCAACATGTACTGTGACATAAACAGAGCATGATCCCCTCCCTTCGGAAACTAGGCAGCAGGTCCGTATTCAAACATAACGACCCCAAACACATTTCCAAGATGACCACTAGCTTGCTAAAGAAAATGAGGGTAAAGGTGCTGGACTGGACAAGTATGTATCCAGACCTGACCCCTATTGAGCATCTGTGGGGACTCCCACAGGTGGAGGAGCGCAAGGTCTCTAACATCCAGCAGCTCCGTGATGTCATCATGGAGGAGTGGAAGAGGATTCCAGTGGCTGCAACTTGTGAAGCTCTAGTGAAATCTATGCCTAAGAGTTAAGGCAGTGCTGGAAAATAATGGTTACACTTCGGACACAGTTTTTCCGTTTTTCACTTCTATATATTTGACACTATTCAAATCTATTTTTTTTTTTTTTTTTTTTTTTTTTCCCACCTACACTTCACTTCCTTGGATGTGATAAGATCCCAATCTGGTCTTCATAATGACTACTCTGAATGGATAAATAAACATTTACACTTCCTTTTATATCTATGAAAAAAGTGAAGCGCCAATCTCCTGTAATAGGAAGGCAGTCTGAGCTCCAGACCTCTATTATATGTGCTGCAAGTAGAAGGGACAGAGGGTGACTTAGATCTTTTCTTTCAATAATATGTATTAAAATATTATTTCTTCTACTGTTTTTAGTAGTGTGTTGGTTATTTCTTTTTTTTTTTTTTGTAATTGTATTAATGCAACATGTTTTTCCTCTTTCCCTAAAGACGATGATGTGAAAGAAATGATCTGGGAGAGTGAGAATAACTCTGAATATAAAGCACATTTCAAAGACAAGGCACAAGAATCCTTTTTTACATATGACTATCAGGTTGGTAAGAATTCTGGTTTGTATGTTGTGTAACTATGAAAAAGCACTTCTACAAATGCTCCTAGAGATCCTTCTGCTTGTGAATCTAGTCCGGTGCAGGCTTTTTTAATTGAGTGAAAAATAAGCTACCATAAGAGGAGGAAACGAGCTGCAAAAAGTCACACTGTGGTTAAGAGGGATACATTGTAGATATGAGGCTGCTGCTTACATGTATAATATCTTGGGGGTGGTTATGTCATTATCTTGTATTATTTCATATCGGGACACTATTCCTTTATGAAACAATATCTCCTTATTCCTTTTTTATTTTTTTCTGAATACCTTGTGATATAGGTCTCGCTGTAGGATTATGGCCGAAAAGGGATGTCTTCCAGCAAGCTGTTTCTGCAGCCTTTATGTACACTGAGATCCTGGATGATTCATCAGGAAGCAGCTTATGAACCTATAACAATCCGTGACTATAAGGGCATGTCCCCACGGCCAGTTCTCGGTTTTGAAAACAATCTGCAAACTAGCTGAAAAACTTTTACATGGACCTTGAAGGGGATGTATCGCTTCCTTACTTCGGCTGATTCACACTGCTCTTAGCTTCTCAGCTCTGTGAATGCAGGGGCGTTTCTTCCCCTCCCAGCTGGATGACATCATCCCCCCCCTCCTGCTGGCCTGAGACCACCCCCCCCCCCCCCCCCCCCCCCCCCCCACGAGTCCACATATCACTGTGTCCTCCACCCTATCAGTCATATTTAATAAGAGCTGTCAACATACCACAGGCTGCATTCAATCTAATCTGAGCACTGACTCCTCTCACAGCTGGAGATGTATTACAGCTTTCTAAGAATGGCACAGATCTGCGCAGGAGAGTTAGGCACAGGGTCAAAACTGTCATGTTTTCTCATTGTACAATCTGCTGCAGTCTGTTTCTGCTAGGTGTGGAGACAGAAAAATGCTACGGCCCCTAACTCTGAGTCAGACACAGCTCCATGAATCGACCCAGGGCTGTACAGAATGTAAATGAGCTCTCAGCTAGTGAATTGCAAGGAGGAGGGATCAGGAGGGATTAGACCCACACTGGATATCAGTGTAAATAAAAACACAAGATAAGGGACACTGTGAGAACAAGGCAGCTTTGCTAATGACATCCAATTGCAAAGTTGCTTGTTTTCACTGTCCCCTTATTCTGAAGACCATTTAATGAAACGATAACACCCCTTTAATGGAAAATCCATGCAGCAGTCTGCACTGCACGTATTTTCCGCCCGGCGGTTTTTCAGACCACCGGCGGTCTGAAAGACATAGAACATGTTCATTCTTCCGCCCGGTTTTTAGACGGAATATGAGCAGGTCTATGGAGGGGGTGGGCTTTTCTGCGCAAACCGGAGAGAAACGCCGTCCCCCGATGGCTGTGTGCATGGCACGAAAACAGGACAAATACCGGTCAGATAAACCGGTATCCGGGATAGACCAGTATTTGTCCTGTGCCATGTAAAGGGCCCCTTACAGTACTCGGTGGGCCATGTCAGCTGCTGCATAGGACCGAAGCAAGCATCGTATTTTAAGCACAGCCTTCTGGCCGACTCCTCTAGATCGGTAGCTGGCCAAGGACCATGTACATGGGACACTATGGTCCAGGCAATGGAAAACCCACTGTAGTCTGGAGTGATTGAGGTTAACGCATACTGCTGACCTGTAACTGTACTTGTCAACAGAAGGAAAGCGCTTCCTTGTGCAGGTTATTAAACTTCTGAAGATGAAACTCGCATTAGCTTCAACTCCGCTCGCTTTTCACTGTTGTGTTATGGCAGGGCTATTACTCCTGCAGTGAAGGTTTCAAAGTGTATAATCTCTGTCCCAATATAGCCTATTTTGGAAATCGGTGGCACTGGTACACAATGAAAATCCACTTGGCTAATGGTGTTTCCGGCAGGATGCTTTTAGCAAAAAAGGAAATTACAGAACTTTTTTTTTTGTCACACCTTCTTATGTAAAGTAGCAAATGTATTTGCAGAACACTTAAATAGTCCAAAGGCGTGACTTCTATGTATGGATATATCTGACAGGAGTATATAATTGTGTTGGGTGGCTAGCCTGATGCAAGCACCTGACAGCTACAACACGACTTCCTGCTATTTGAATGTTATTGAGGATGGCCACAGTAATCCAGCATTTGACCTTTCCTCCACCTTTTTCTTTTAGTTAAAAATAAAAATTTTTTTTTTTTTTTTTAAAGTGTGTTTTGTAGACACTTGCTATTGAACCTGGGGAAGCATGGCACACAGTTTTCTTTTTTTTTAAATACGCACATTGGGTGCTAGTGCTGTCAATCCCAGAAGCAGGCTCTAGTGGGCCAGAGATTGCACAATTTGTGGTGACCGTTTTAAATTGGCTTATATCATGGAGGTGTTAAGGGGTATGGAGTGCCATCTTGGCACACCCTTCAGCATTGTATAAGTAATGTCGAACAATATACAATCCAATGCACCTCTTTGTGGTCAAGTTCCCTAGGGGAGCTACAAAAAAGGTCTAAAAGAAAAAAAAAAAAAAATCAGAAAATCCCCCCCCCCCCCCCCCATATCCTTCTTTGCAAATTTTATAGATAAAGTTACACGTAATTGGTATCGCTGCATCCATAAAAAATATTATTTACATATTAAAATAAGCTGAACAATGTAGAAGGGAAGGGGGGGGAATTCCAAAAACCCAAAAAGTCTTTTTTTTTTTTTTTTTTCCTCCTTCATATTCCACCGGCAGTCTTTTTGGGGGTTTCCCGGTACATTATATAGTACAGTCAATAGCACCATTAAAAAGTATGTCTAGTCCAGCAAAAATAAACCCTTCTATAACTACGGCATGTAGACAGAAAAGTTTAGGCTCTCAGAGGTGTGAAGGGAAAAAATGAAAACCAATAGTCCAAAAAGTGCTCCGTCATTAAGGGGTTTTCATCTATGTTCATATTTGACGGCTCGTCCTTTAGACTATCTTTGGGTGTTCGACTCCCGGCAACAACACTGATGAGCTGATTGATGGAGCTGTGGTACTTGAGCAGATACTTCAACCTGCTTGTTGCCAGGCACAGTTCTGTACACTTTGTAGCGGCTGTTCTTCATATTACATTTAGTTCAGTCCCATTAACTTAAATGGAAGTGAGCTGGTTAAGCTGCATTACTAGACCTATGGCTAAAAACTGTATGGAGCTGTGCCTAGTAATAAAGATGCCTCTGTATTCGCCTAGGGCCCAGGCTGATTTAGTAGGCTGTTTAGTGGGGGTGTTGGGAGTTGGACCCCTTAAACATGGGCCATCGGTAAAAGTCCTCTTTGCTATAATAGTCAATTTGCTCTTTGACAGGACTGCACAACTTGGTGGGAGATGAAACTGTCCAGTAATGCATCTGGATTGATCGGGAACGCCCCAAGCCTCCCAGAAACTGGACTGCCCGGAAAGGCAGATTTTGGGTCAGGAGATGCAGAAGCCCCACCCTTTTGTCATGTGCATTTTGCTGGCCACCAGAAATCCTTTGGCAGGCAGATGGTTGTGCAGGCCTGCTCCAAGGCAAAAGCCGGATCTGGTGGCAATTTTTTACTTTAGGTTTTGCTTCAGATCTAGTTCACATTACACTTCGTGTTGTGTACATAATTCTACGACTAATAGTCAATCGGCTTTAAAAAAAAGTGTGCCCTAAAATTTGAGCAGAGATTTTTGTAAAACCCCATGTACTACCATTGTATAGTCATGCTGCAGATTTGTAGTACTTTTTTCTTGTGGCATCAGTTTTTCTAATTTTATTTACTAGTTTTGTTATTGTAAATGGGATACTTGTGCTTTAATCGGTGTTAGGCCCCGTTCACACGGCTTATTCCCGACGGATTTGTGAGCCGTATTGAGCGCACAAATCCGCCGTGAATGCGGGCGGGGCCGGAGCGCGGCGGGGGCGCCGCTCCCGGCCCCATAGACAATGCATTGTTTACGGCGCGTCCGCGCCGTAAATAATGTTGCATGTCACTTTCTCCCCCCGCGGCGGATTTGCCGAGGCGGGAGGAGCGACGGAATCCACTGTTCTCTATGAGAGCAGTGGATTACCGTAATGACTCCGACGGATTGGCGTTGTATTGAAGCGCAAATCGGCGCGGAATACGGCGCCAATCCGTCGGCAAATAAGCCGTGTGAACGGGCCCTTACTCCTACAATAAGTTCTTAGTTGATGTTTCTTCTGTAGATTGTATGTACTTTTGATCTGCTTTCATGAGAATGTTTCTTTTTCAGCCCACCCCTATGCATCACAGGCATAATGACAGATCTATTATGAAGACTCTTCATAAACCATTATTTAATACAGGTAAATCTTTGCGTCTCATAGCTAAATTACCAATAAAACCTTGCACGTCGTGTACATTCATGTGGCATCCATGAATAATTTCCTTCCTCCAGCCAGAAACTCCTTGCTTAGTGTGTAATACATGGTAAGGTTAGTTGTTAAGCCACTGTCTAAGAATTTGCCATGTTTTTGTTTTTTTTCCCAAAAGCTGAACTTTTTTTTTTTTTTTCTTTTTTCAGCTAATTAGTTTGCCGTGCAGAAAAAAATTTAAAGGGTTGTTCCCAGAGTTAAAGGGGTTGTCTCGCTACAATGATTGGGTTTTAATTAAAAGATCTTTAAAAAAAAAAAGCAGCTTTGCAGTATATGTTCATTACAAATGTCCTACTGATTTTGAGTTATCCCTGGTAGTAGGAGTGCATCAGCTTCTCAAATCACTATAGCAGCCGATCTGTTGATTTTTATCTCATTGGCTGTCAGTGCTGGTGACTCATCAGCTTCTGAACACAGGTAGGTGCACAGAGCCCCTCCCACACAGTATGTAATGCTTCTGTAGGGGAGGGGGAGGGCTCTACTCCCCATGTGTAGCTGTGCTGCCTGGATTAACCCTGTGTGTGCCTGCTCTCTACACAGATTGAGGAGAGCAGAGGTGAGGCTGATCTGTAGTCAGATGTGACAGCAGTGAAGTGTGTTACTATAATCACCATGTGTCTGTGGAGCTTTGACTATACTAATAGAACAGATCAGGGGGGCATGTGAACGGTTCATATCCCTCCCTGCTCTGCTGTATTAGTGACACATCGTGATATAGTAACACACTTCACAGCTGCCCTGTGTCCGTTCTGACAGGGTTTGTTTGTTGTTGCTTGAGATGTCTGTGGAGATTTGTATGCTAAGCAGGGGGTACAGGAACACTTGCGTCCTCCCCTGCTCTGCTATTGGCATACACAGCTTCACAGACCTCTCCATACTCATAGATCAGCCCTCTCCCTGCTGTCTCCTGACTCTGTGGAGAGGAGCATCAAGAGCTCGGCCACAGCACAGTGCAGCTGATCCAGCAGTGAGCAGCAGATCTAGGCAGGCACACACAAGGTTAACCCTGGCAGCAAACCCCCCTCGCCCTCCCCTGCTGTATAGAAGTTACTGCAGTTGGAGGAGGAGAGCTGTCTGTGTGCTGAGTGGAAGGGGGAGGAGAAGAGGCAGACAAGCACGCCCCTGACTTCAAAAATCCTTTGCTGCCAGACACATTGAAGTAGGCTGAAAGCCTGTAGTGAGACAACTCCTTTAAGAAAGCTTGTTCCTCCGTTTGGGCATGATAAAATAGAAGTAAGACTCACACTCTCCTCTCAAACGCTATGATTCTTATATATATATATTTTTTTATCATGTCTTCACAAACGAACAGACTCTTTTAATTCCTGGAACACCCATTTAATACTGGAATACTTTTGTAACACTCTATTATGCCTGGCAGTGTAAATACGTAAGTCGTAGCAATCCTTGAGTGCGATGATTACTTGACATTTTCACCAGTGCCAACTGTGCATCGGCAGAGAGAAGTGACATGCTGGGGAACGTGGATGGGAGGCGGGCTGGAGCGCTGTTTGAACTATGCGCTGGCCAGGCTGTATTCACACACTACCTTTTATGCATATTTTGCAGCAGTATTTGTAAGCAAAAACCAGGAATGCGTCCAAAACACAGGCAGTACAAGCTTCTCCATTATACTAGGCACTTTACAGAACTAGTGCCATAAATGTATGTTGCTTGGTGTCAGGTGATTACTTGTTCTTTTGAGTCCAGAATTTCTGGAAGGACCGAGTTAGTTGGGAGATTACAATAAATAGCACACTGCTATAGTCTTAATCCGGTTTTATTGTTGGTTTCTTCCTTTTTGGGGGGCAACGGAGGGAGAAACACCCTGTAGCTGGGTGTTATTTTAAAGGGGATGTATCGCTTCATCAGTTTGGCTGTTCTCTTGTAGCGTTATTTTATTTTATTTTTTTCCAGTTCCTGAAATCCAGGGGTGTTTCTTCTCCTCCCAGCTAGGTGTTTCTTAACTGAAGGGGGATGACATCATCCTCCCCCTTCACTGTTCATGCTTGCTCCCAAGTCAGTGTGTTCAAGCCCCCACATGTCACTGTCGTTCCTCCTCCTTTTGCAGTCTTATTTCGTAAGAGCTGCTTACATACCACAGACCTGCATTGTCTAGACAGTCTTTATGAACTCAGACCACTGATCTCTTCTCCTCTCACAGCTGGGGGTTTGTTAGAGGTGAAGCCAGTCTTCTATGAACTCCTGCAGAGCAGCACAGAACAGTCTCCGTTCTATGATTACACGCAGAAGCTTTAGGCACAGAGGCAAAATTCTGCTGTTTTCTGATTATAGTAGCAGCTGCAGTGTCACTGAGGAGCTGGTGGCTGTGCAGGGTGAAATGTTGCTGGCCCCCTACATGCAGGAGCATTAGGCATCGAGGCACAATTCTACTTTTTCCTGATTGTAGAAGCAGCTGCAGTGTCAATGAAGAGCTGCTTGCTGTACAGAGTGAAATTGTTGCCAGCCCCTTATTCTGAGTGAGAGAGGCAGGAATGCACGCTCCTGTGAATATGACCAGGGGACGAACAGAATGTAAATTAACAGAGCAGGCAGCCAATGAAATGCAAGAAGGTGGGATCTGACCGGCACTGGGGAACTGTGTTTACACAAAACTAAGATAAGGGAGACAGTAAAAACAAGACCGCTTTGCAAATAACATCCAATTGCAAGTTGCTTCTTTTCACTGTCCCCTTATTCTGAAGACCAGTTAATGAAATGATACAACCCCTTTAAGGTCTTTAATGTATTTATGTACCCTTTGTATACATATATTTTCAAACCCCGAAAAAGTGTGCATATGAAAGGGGCTTTTGGGTAAGTTCAGACCATGTAGATTTCAGGGGTATCGCATTTCAGGAATACACATGAAAACAACGTGTATAATGTGTTGTGTTTATTTCAATAGAGATATGCACCATAGTTCATTGTGAACTGCGGCATATAGATACTGACATGGATTTCAAATCTTTATTGTGTTTTTAAAAAAAATCTGACTACATTGTGCAAAGTCATTTTAGCATATGGGTGCTTGAAATAATGTGTCAACTTTTTTTTAAGCTCCTTGTCACCCCTTAAATTCTAAGGAACGTCAGGAAATGCTAAAAGGAAATGCAAATGGCTAAGGGCCTGTTTACACGGCAGAGGACAAATACCGGTAGGTTTATCCGACCAGTATTTGTCCGGTTTGTGTGCCATCCCCACGGCCGCTCTGGGGGGAAGGGGGCGATTTTTCCTTCGCAAAGAGTGGAAAAAAAAGCCCTTCCCTTTACATGTTCA
>JAODAL010063409.1:0-19254 GCA_025379985.1 Phyllomedusa bahiana
AATGAAAAAACAATTTTTCAGCCGTGATTTTGCAAACGTAGGACAGAAGGAGTAGTCTACATGTGCATATGCCCCTGCCCACTGAATTATATTGGAAAAACAAAGAGAATATTTAAAAGAAGGGTGGGAGAACATCTGGGGGACATACGAAACAGAAGAGATACGCCAGTAGCCCGACATGTGTGGGAACATCATAATGGAGATGGGAATCTCTGCGCTTTTTGATCTTAGAGGTTGTGAGACCATCCCCCAGAGGAGGAGAATGGGATAGACGAATTTTGTGTAAAGAGGCCCAGGGGAAATCTATCGTATGGAATCAGTTAAATCCAAAGGGCCTTAATGAGCCCTTTGCAATTTGGATGTTTTATTGAATAGACTCTGTCTTGGGTCTGTTCACTCTGCTCTGCCTTGTTCGCACTCTCCATGGAGGACCACTTTTGATTCTTTAAATCTGACCATTGAATATGTATCAGTACCATATCATAATTTTTTCATTATATTCATTGATTACCTACCTAAGAATTTGTAGTATTTCTTATATTATGGCCAGTTTTTTAAGTGGCCCTGTGGATAAAGAGAAATGGCGAACTGAGGCTAGAGCGGTGTTTTCAGATGTTGAGGTGGAGTCAGATCAGAGTGATCCTTCAGATTTGAGAGGGGTATTTAAACAACTATATACAGCTTACCGAGCCAATATTAAATCTTGGTGGGAGGCACAAACATTAGAGCATTATATTGAATCACGTATTATACCTAGTGGACTTAGGATCTACATAACACCTGCCATCAGATCACAGTCCGAATCCCTGTTGACAGAGTGGGAAACAGAACTTATAGACAGCTCTGTACGTCTTATGAAAATCCTATTAAAGGAGGAAAATAAAACACTAGAAAGTACCTCAACAACTCTCAATAATTTGATAGAACAAGCATCAAAATTTAGAGGGGATCCAGACTTCACTAAGAGAGAACAAAGCCTACAAAATTCTATAGAAAAATATCAGACAGGACTGAAGGTACGGAAACGCAAACAATACCTAAGGGACCTTCAAGAATTTAAGGAAGGGAGAGCTTTAAATTTTCTAAAATCTAAGCCCACTACCCCCAGAGAAGTATTGTCATCTGACGCAGAATCTTCAGATACCAATTCACAAACAACTATAAGATCCAGGGGAAGATCAAGAGGGACTAGAGCTAGAAAATGGGGTCCACGCCAGAATTCAGGAGGAATGGGAGTGCATATGGATTATTATGCCTCCTCATCCTCTGGCAACTCCAACACTCCCCCTTTTTTAGAAGGATGGAGAGGCCCCGCGTCCGGCCTGAGACATCGTCAGAAACAATGATATTAGATCAACATCAGATAATCAATCTTACCGATAGGCAATTGAGTAACAGAGAATTACAGATTCTACAGAGGGGCCTGACTTTTGTGCCCACCACTAAATTCAGTGATTTTTCATGGACAAAAGATTTACACCTATTTGTGCGTAAGCTCAAGTGGCATAAATTTTTTAAAATCAAAGATGAAAATGAATGCCAGCAATTGGGTTTTAAACGACACAAGATTTAGAGGGTAAAAACGTACTTTAGTGTCCCTTATGGAGGAGGAAGAAATAAGAGAGGGACAAACTAAATTGAAACTCAAAAGCAGGAGAATGCCCCCGAGTCAGCTGGATACACGTGAAATTGATTTATTTCTACAAATAGTCTCAAAAGAATTCCGTGATCTGGGTGAACAGAGGTTACCATTCCACAATAATCTTAATAGAGAGGAATTAGAAGCATTGTCGGCATTGGAACGGGATAAGTCTATAATCATCAAACCCTCCGATAAGGGGGGAAATATAGTTATATTAAATCATGACATGTATAAACAGATGTGTAACGATCTTCTCAAGGACAAAAGGCATTATGACATTTTATCTTCAGATCCAACAACAACCTTTATCATGGAACTAGAAAGGATACTTGTGGAGGGTTTAGAGACAGGCTTGATATCAAATACAGAATTTAAATTTATGATGCCTTCTAATCCCCAAATACCTACATTCTACTCGATTCCTAAGATCCATAAGGGCTATACCCCACTAAAAGGTAGACCAATAGTCTCAGGTGTAGGATCAATTACGCAAAATGTAGGGATCTACATAGATAATATCTTGCAGGACTTTGTAACCACGTTGCCATCTTACATAAGAGATACCTCTGATCTTTTGTGTAGATTGGATGGGATTACAGTTAATAAAGAAGTACTATTGGGCTCTATAGATGGGAGAAAGCCTATATAGTAATATCCCACATAAAAACGGCATTCAGGCAGTAGAATATTTTTTATCTACAAGAAGTATAGAATTCCAAGCTCATAATGCTTTTGTCTTCAGATTGCTTGATTTTGTGCTAAGACATAATTATTTTGTCTTTTGCAGCAAGACCTTCCACCAGCTCAGGGGCACTGCAATGGGGAGCCCTTGCGCTCCCGCATATGCAAATCTGTTCCTGGGCTGGTGGGAGGCCACCTTGGTATCTCAATCAGGGGATGATCAATGGCCCCCCCAGATTTTATTCTGGGGGTGGTACATTGATGACATCATCATTCTCTGGGAAGGTACAAGGCGTCACTTTTAGGAATTTGTTGCACAACTCAATATCAACAAAATCGGTATGCATTTCACATTTGAAATGCAGGAGAGATGTCTACCCTTCTTGGATGTCCTTATCATTAAAGATTCAAATGGTAATATTCACACAGACATGTATAGGAAACCTACAGCAACTAACAGCTTGTTACACTGGGAAAGTTACCATCCATTGCCCTGTAGGAGAGGAATACCGAAGGGTCAATTTCTGAGAGTTAAGAGAAATTGTTCCAGAGATGAGGACTTTAGGAGACAGTCAGGTATGTTGAGAGAGAGATTTCTGAATCGAGGATATCCCTCAAGAGTCCTAGAATCAGCCTTCAGGCATGCACAAAAACAGAATAGGACAACTTTGTTACAAGGGATTGTATTTGCCGTGGATGGAGTGCATTTTCTCCCCGGGCATGCGCAGAACGGTTTTTAGAACGCCTGGTTGTGTAGAGACAAGATTGGATTCTGGACATCGCATGTCGTTTTTCGCCCACTTTAACCGGAAATGGGCATTTTATCCTGCTTCCGGTATGCGTAGTACAATTTTTCGGAACGCCAGGCGAAGTAATGGCAGGGGATATGCGCACAGTTTTCACAGAATCCGGCAAATAGTGTAAATCAATACATACCAATGCGGAAGTGCTAGGGGCTTGATTGTCATACATCTGAAGGGTCATGTAAGGTATTTAAGGGAAGCAGAGATGAATCACTCTGTATCCCTCCTATCCTGGGTGCCAGCATACCAAAGGAGCTGCGAGGATTATCATTATTATACCTGGCAGCATCCAAGCTAAGTATCACTCTCTTTATCTTATCTATATAGGCGGTATATTCGTCATAGATAGATTGTATATGCGTTGTATATAGCGTACTCTTATTTCACAGCGAGAGGAGTTGTGAATCCCCTGATGAACCCAAAATTGCATGGGGGAAACGCGTTGGGACTGCTGGGATTAAAGAATTGTAATACACGCACATAGTGATATTATCTGTCATTAAAGCGGAGCCGCCCTTTATCGGGGCGATTACTCCACTGACGGATGGTATATAGTATGCTGTATCATTTAGGTATGTAGTGGTAATATATAGGGGTTTAGGATGTATAATTTTAGATAGTCTAGTAAAAGTTACGTTTTAACAGGGATTATAATTTTGCAGTGATTTAGGTCAAAATCCTCTGTTTGTATAAAACTCTCAGCTACTCACAATGCTTTACATAAAAAGACCTTTCTTTGACTACAAAGAGGAAAGGCCTGGTGATGTAATTCTGCTGGGCCACATGATATGCAATTCAAACAACTCACACATGCCCCCTTCTGAGCACACAGAGCTGAAGAGCTGGATACAGGAGGTATGAAATGAGCGTGGCAAAACCTCTTTAAGTTCCCATTTCTAGAGATCATGATGGTCCTAGCTGTCAATTATGGAAATATATCCCTTGCAGTCAAGGAACCTAATGCTCAAACATCAAGCAGAACAGGTGTGCCTCTTTAAATACAAATGGAGAACGGACATTGGTGGGGGAAGCAAGCAGTACACACTGGTCCTTCAAATGCACAACGGCCAGTGTACACTCTCAAACGCCAGAAAAGGATAATGCTGGGAGCAGGAAAACCACTGTTAAATACAGGAAGAATTCGGCACTGGCCTCAGAGAGCAGCAAAGAAGGAATCAGATGTCTTGGTGGACGTGGCAGAAGAGTAAGATAGTGGTAGTACTCCCAGCTTTTACAGCTTTACTTCCCCTGTTTGTTACAATTGAAGGCAGGAGCATCAACATTCTCAGCCTGCTGGCTCATATAATCTTCAGGACCAAAGCCCTTCCAATCAATTTGATAAACAAGCTTAATCATGGAATGTGTTTGAGGATTTTCTTGACCTAAAATACAGCATCAGGACCAGCGAAATGACCAAAAATAGAAGGGCTGCAATAAAAGTGAATGAGCATCAGAGGTTTGAGAAGGGAAATACTGAAGACAAAGGGAGCTCACATAAGTGCTGATCAATGGAGAACGGAAAGAGGAACCACAATGCCAGCTTGTAGCAAGGCGTCTTGAGACATGCATTTTGTGGAGAGCCATACCTTGTCACTGGAACAGAACGGTGGAGAGAATCTGTTTTTTTCTGCTTTTAAGAAACAGCCTGTAAGAGGATTGTAACGACTGTAGGTAGTGGATCCGCTGGACCACCGCAAGCGATGGTGTAAGCCGTACCAGGGGACGGAATCTAAGTAGAACCCGGTTTTCACCAGAGCCCGCCGCAAAGCGGGATGGACTTGCTGCGGCGGAGAACTACCAGGTCGTCCCACTGGCGTGACTTGCTTGCGGTGGCAGCCAAGGCAGTGCGTGGTACAGAATCGTGAGACGTAGGCGTAGTCGGGGACAGGCAGGAGGTCAGGACAGGCGGCAATGGTTCGTGGTCAGGAAACAGGAGCGAAGAGGTTCGGTACCCGGAAGTCAGACAACGAGGGACAAGAAGCTTTTTCTAAAGGCTGTACGGCACTAAAGATCCGGCAAAGGTGACCCGGAAGGAAGAGGGTTTAAAATAGGGTCACCTGCCAGCCTTAACCAATAAGGGGGCGTACTTGCCCTTTAAATCCTCGAGAGCCGGCGCGCGCGCGCCGAAGGCGCGCGCACGCCGGCCGGCCAGGAGGACGGAAGGAATCAGGAGCGCAGGAAGGTAAGGGGGAAGCCGGGACCCGACCCGCGGGCCCGGCAGGGAATGCGGGAAGCCGACGGGTGACCGCACGAGTGCGCCCGCAGCCCGGGCGAGGGGCTGCGGGACCACCCGTGACAGTACCCCCCCCCCTAGGCCCCCTCCTTCTTCTGGTTCGGAGGAAGGTCAACACAAGACCGCGGTCCAGGATGTTCTCCTCAGGCTCCCAAGATCTCTCCTCCGGACCGAATCCCTCCCAATCAACCAAGAATTGCCGTTTAGCCCTAACAACCCTCAAAGCCAAGATCACAATGACCGCAAATATGTTGGAGGCTACGGACTCAGGAGAGGGAGGGACAACTTTTCTGGAGAATCGGTTCAACACGACGGGCTTTAGGAGGGATACGTGAAAAGAATTAGGGATCCGCAGGTGGGGGAGTTTGAGCTTAAAAACGCCACTGGATTAAAAACGGCTCAGGTTTCAAAGGGCCCCAGGAAGCGTGGACCCAGCTTGTAACTGGGGATTTTTAACCTGACATATTTGGCGGACAGCCAGACTTGGTCTCCAGAGGTAAAGGTTGGAGCTGGTCTCCTCTTCCTGTCCGCCTGGCCCTTTCCCATACGGGCGGCAGCACGCTGCAGGGACTGACGAGTCCTGCCCCAGATGCCAGATAGGTCGTGGACCAAGGCGTCCACAGAGGGAACCTCGGAGGAGGAGGGCAGAGGGAGAGGAGGGCGGGGATGCCGACCATATACAATAAAAAAGGGGGATGCGCCTGAGGACCCTGAATCCAGTGAATTGTATGAAAATTCGGCCCAGGGTAGGAGGTCGGACCAATCATCCTGGCGAGCAGAAACAAAGTGACGAAATAACTGCCCAAAAATCTGGTTGACTCTCTCACCTGGCCGTTAGATTGCGGATGGTAAGACGAAGAGAAGTCTAACTTCACCCGCAATCGGGAGCAGGGGTGCGCGCCAGAACTTGGACACGAACTGCACCCCACGATCAGAAACATGTGCTGGGGCAGGCCGTGCATGCGAAGATGTAAACTAAAGAACAGGGAGGCCAGACGTGGTGCGGAAGGTACCCGGGCAGTGGGACGAAGTGCGACATCTTCGAAAAAACCTATCCTAATGACCCAGATCACGGTGTTGCCCGAAGAGGAAATGGAAGGTCGTGAAGAAATCCATCCCACAGGACCATGGAATACTGGGCGTAGGCAGGGGTCGCAGTAGCCCGGTGGGACCATGGCGGGGCACCTTATGCCGGGCACAAGTACACGGGCAATCCACAAAGTCCTTAATATCTTTAGCCAGTCCTGGCCACCAGTAGAACCCGAGAGATCAACTGAACGATCTACGGGCCCCCGGATGTCCTGCCAACAAGGAGCAGTGCCCCCCCAAATTCAGGATTTTCTTGCGCAGCGATGGCCAAACGTAGGTCTTGCCAGGAGGTATCTGCCGAAGGGGGACCGGTGCTGCTGAGATCAGGCGTTCCGGAGGTAATGATTGTGTTGGAGCTGCGGCTCCCCCTCCAATGACTCGGATGCGCGAGAGAGAGCATCACCCCTGATGTTCTTCTCGGCTGGGCGAAAATGGATCCGAAGTCAAATCTGGAAAAAAAAAAGAGACCACCGTGCTTGCCGAGGTTTGGGAGGCCTGGCCGACTGGGGGTACTGAAGATTTTTTTGGATCAGTATGCACTTAAAAAGGATGACGAGCTCCCCTCCAGAAGATGCCGCCACTCTTCCAGGGCCATCTTGATAGCGAGCAATTCTCGGTCCCCAAATAGCATAGTTCCTCTCTGCCGACGCGAAGGTCCTGGAGAAGAAGCCGCATGTGACGGTTCTCCCCTTGGGACCCTTTTGAGTAAGAACAGCTCCGGCCCCCCACCGAAGAGGCATCCACCTCCAGAGAGAAAGGCTTTTCAGGATCAGGGCGTGACAGAATAGGTGCGGAAGCAAAGGCCGCTACAAATCCGAGAAGGCTCTTTCGGCCGCTGGTGGCCAACAGTTGGCATTCGCCTTCTTCCTGGTGAGAGCCACAATTGGAGCCACCATTGTAGAGAAGTGGGATATAAACTGTCGAAAAATAATTGGCAAAAGCCCAAAAAAACGTTGTATGGCTCGAAGTCCAACAGGTCGTGGCCATTGCAAGATACAGACAGCTTAGTGGGATCCTTTTGCAGGCCTCGGTCGGAGACAATGTAACCGAGGAAAGGCAGACTGGATTGGTGGAACACGCACTTCTCTAACTTGGCGTACAGGCGGTTGCTGCGAAGGCGTTGCAGGACCGGGTCGCCCCCTGTGATAGATGGGTCCGGAGGTCAGGGGAAAAAAACAGAATTCGTCCAGATACACGATAACACACGTGTAGAGCAGGTCTCTGAAGATGTCGTTTACGAACTCCTGGAAAGGGACCGCGGGGGCATTGCACAACCGAACGGCATCACCAGGAAATTAAAAAATGGCCGTCGCGGGTATTGAACGCCGTCTTCCACTCATCTCCCTCACGGATCCTGATGAGATTGTATGCCCCCGCGCGGGTTCCAGTTTGGAGAAGACCTTGGCTCCTTGTAAAACGGTCAAAGAGTTCCGTAATTAGTGGCAACGGATACCGGTTTTTCACGGTAATCTGGTTCAGGCCCCGGTAGTCGATGCAGGGCTGGAGAGAACCATCCTTCTTCTGTACGAAGAAAAACCCGGCTCCGGCGGGTGATGAGGACTTGCGTATGAAGCCCTTTTGGGAGGTTCTCACGGACATAGTCCGACATGGGCCCGATCTCTGGTCTGGACAACGGGTAAACTCTACCCCGAGGGGGGCTGGTCCCCCGGAAGGAGGTCAATGGGACAGTCATAGGGGCGGTGAGGAGGAAGGGATTCGGCCTGTTTCTCCGAAAAGACGTCCACGTAGTCCCGGTATTCAGCGGGAAGACCTGGCAGGGACCTGTACGACTGATGAGGTGGAATGGTCCGGACTGGCCGCGGAACTGAGAGACAGCGATTCTGGCAGTCGGAACCCCAGCGTAGAATCTCCCCGGTTTTCCAATCGAGGGTCGGGGCATGGAGCTGTAGCCACGGAAGACCCAAGAGGATAGCGGAGGATGACCGAGGGAGGACGTAGAAGGTGATCTCCTCCTTGTGTAAGGCCCCCACGCGGAGAGACAACGGCTTGGTCACGTACCGAATGGCCTCACTAAGTAGCTCGCCACTCACGGAGGATATCACCAGGGGCTTCTCCAGACGGGTCACCGGAAGGCGATACTGGGACACCAGGGTGGCATGAATAAAGTTCCCGGCGGATCCAGAGTCCAGAAAGGCGGGCACCCGAAAAGCGAGTCCGGAACCCGAAGAAACCTCAACCTCCATAGTAAGACGTGGAGAGGAAGTGTTCACACCCAGGGATGCCTCTCCGACATAGCCTAGGTGCGGGCGTTTCCCTGCCGCTGTGGGCGAAGCGGGCAACCATTGCGGAAGTGATCCGGGCTGGCACAGTAAAGGCACAATTTCTCTGGGCCCCACGGGCGGACAGCTCCTGTTTCGACAGATTGCCCGGTCCACCTGCATGGGTTTTTCACTGGTAGGAAGTGAAAGCGGCAGCTGTGGTCTTTGGAAGACCGGGCCAGGCGAGGCAAACGGCGTGGTCGGGCGAGATCACGTTCCTGGCGTAGTTCCTCTTGTCGCTCGGCGAAGCGAACATCGATCCGAGTGGCTAGGTGGACCAGTTCGCTTAGAGAGGACGGGATCTCTCTAGCCGCTAGGGCGTCCTTAACTCTGCCGGACAGGCCCTTTTTAAAGGTGGCACATAGGGCGGCGTCGTTCCAGGTCAGCTCCGACGCCAGGGTCCGGAAACGAACCGCGTAGTCGCCGACAGAGGAGTCACCCAGGCGCAGGTCCAGTAGCGCGGTTTCCGCCGAGGAAGCCCGGGCCGGCTCTTCAAAGACACGGGGGAACTCTGAGAGGAAAGTCTGTAAGGTCCGTCGTCACCGGGTCGCCCCGGTCCCCAGAGAGGGGTGGCCCAAGCTAGAGCCTTCCCAGACAGCAGACTGACCACGAAGGCCACCTTGGAACGTTCAGCAGGGAAATTGGCCGGCCATCAACTCAACGTGCATCGAGCACTGGGTAATAAATCCCCTGCACAGTTTGGATCCCCGTCAAACTTGTCAGGAGTGTAAGCGTAGCCGAGAAGTCCCGGGTGCTGGCGGAGGTGTCGACACAGGAGGAGGAGTCGGCGGCTGTTGGTTAGCCAGGAGCTGCTGCATCATGGCGGACAACTGGTTCAGCTGCTGGGCTTGCTGCGCTAGTTGATGAGACTGCTGAGCCACTATCCCCCGTGAGATCCGGATCACTGGGCAGAGGGACCTTGGCGGGATCCATGGCCGGATCTTACTGTAACGACTGCAGGTAGTGGATCCGCTGGACCACCGCAAGCGATGGTGTAAGCCGTACCAGGGGACGGAATCTAAGTAGAACCCGGTTTTCACCAGAGCCCGCCGCAAAGCGGGGTGGACTTGCTGCGGCGGAGAACTACCAGGTCGTCCCACTGGCGTGACTTGCTTGCGGTGGCAGCCAAGGCAGTGCGTGGTACAGAATCGTGAGACGTAGGCGTAGTCGGGGACAGGCAGGAGGTCAGGACAGGCGGCAATGGTTCGTGGTCAGGAAACAGGAGCGTAGAGGTTCGGTACACGGAAGTCAGACAACGAGGCACAAGAAGCTTTCTCTAAAGGCTGTACGGGACTAAAGATCCGGCAAAGGTGACCCGGAAGGAAAGGGTTAAATAGGGTCACCTGCCAGCCTTAACCAATAATGGGCGTACTGGCCCTTTAAATCCTCGAGAGCCGGCGCCGCGCGCCTAAGGCGCGGGCGCGCGCACGGGCCCGGCCCGGCCAGGAGACGGAAGGAATCAGGAGCGCAGGAAGGTTTTAAGGGGGGAAGCCTGGACCCGACCCGCGGGCCCGGCAGGGACCACGGGAAGCCGACGGGTGACCGCACGAGTGCGCCCGCAGCCCGGGCGAGGGGCTGCGGGACCACCCGTGACAAGGATCACTTCATAAGAAACTACTAGAGCTAGAGGGAGACAGGGGGGTTGTCAATTGACATTAAAGAAGGCTACAGACTCTACAGAGTGGGTATAATAGGAGAACTCAGACGAGGAGATCTGACCCAGTCATCAGATTGCAAGAACACAAAGGGAGAAGCATAATTTTCTAGAACTTGATTTGAATGTGAATGTAATTATTCTCCAACCATTACTTGGCGGATATGATTTGTTCTTGGAGTGCCAAGCACATATTTAGGTATTTGCAGTGACTGTTGCAGGTGTTGAAGATGGTCTTCTACTCATCTCCTCCTCATAACTCCAAAATCAAAGAAAGAGGGTATTTTATTTTGAAGCCACTGTGGCTAATACTGAATCCTGTAATTCTTCTCCACAAAACAAAATCTTGCACCAGTTGCAGAAGGCTAATGTGTAAATCTTCTGTCCAGATTATCTTTAATACATAAAACCATGGCTCCATAATCAAATACAGTGAGTAAACTCTACCCCATAGAGGAGTGGTTCCAAGCATTAAAGGGGTTTTCTCATTACAAGCTTTCATGGGCATCTGAAGCTTTCTCTCTTTCTTGTGGCTTCAAATCCAGTGGCGGGTCTCTCCTCCCAGTAGGCATGTTTTCCCTCACTGAAGACTGGTGGCATCATCATTCTGTGTGAGCAGTGGAAGGGAGAGGATGTCACCGCTCTGCAGACCTCCTGCAATGGTCAGTTCTCATGTTTGCAGAGCTGTCACCTCCCTCCACAAGCTCCTTGTAACCAGAACACCTGCATTGCTGAAATCAGTTATACATACACCCTGAAATGATGAAGCAATGTGAGGAATGCATTCTGCTCCCCTTTTACCCCCTGCCTGATAACAGAGGGGAGAGCAGAATGCATTTCTCACATTTGTTTCAGTTCAGGATGTATTTATAACTGTTTACCGCAATGCATGTGTCTGGTTACAAGGAGCTTGTGGAGTTGACAGCATTCCAGACAGGAGAACTGACGAGTGCAGGAGTTCTGCAGAGCTGTGACATCCTCTCTGTGTATAAGGCTGTGTTATATAGGGGGGAGTAAATTTATCAGCTCGAGACTCAGTAATTGCCCAGAGAACTATCACTGGGAGAAGGGGCATAGAGAGCTCATGCAGCCATTATTACATAGCTCAGGGTGCAGTGAAAGACAATTAGAACATGGACACAGGCTTCAGCCATTTTCGCTTTCATTTTCCAAAGCTCATAGTGAAGAGAGTTCAGGCAGCCAGTCACAGCACAGGTGGTGTGTCCCAACAGTGCTGAATGAAATATCAGGCTGTCAATCAGGCGTGGCCAAACCACTTGCTGCAGAAGTGCTCTAAACATGCACAGATTAGCTCACAGCTGCTATACTAAATGATTTAGGTAATACAAACCAATTGCAAAAGTGCTTATTTTTACTGTCCCCATCATTACAGATATGATCTTTGTAGCAAGAAAACCCCTTCAACTCAAAAGGGCAATTATATGGTCTGTGTGGCAGCAAAGTTTACAGAACACAGGGGCAATGTCAGAATAATGCTTTGGGACCCCCTTGAGACCAGAAGATTAAGGCTTACACACGTGGACAAAAATGTTGGCACCTGTTTGTTAAAGAAAAACCCACAATGGTTAGTAAAATAACTTGAAACTGACAAAAGTAATAGTAAATTTACTGAAAATCAACTAATGAAAATCAGATATTGCTAATGAAACTGGCCTCGGCAAAAATGATGCTACCCTTAATTTTGTTGCACAACCTTTTGAATCACTGACAACAAATGATTTCTGTCACTCTCAATGAGACTTCTGCCCCTTTCCTCAGGTATTTTGGCCCACTTCCCATGAGCAAACTGCTCCCGCTGTCTCAGGTGTGTAGCGGTGCCTTCTCCAGACTGCAGGTTTCAGCCCCTTCTACAGATCTTCCATAGAAGCCACTTTAGAATAGTCCAATGCTTTGCTCTTAGTCATTTTGGGATGTTTTTGCCTTTGTGTTTTGAATCATTATCCTATTAGAGGACCCATGACCTGTGGCTGAGCCCAATCTTTCTGACACTGGGCAGCACAATTCTTTTCCAAATGCCTGCCATGAGATTTCATTGTACCCTGCACAGACTTATCACATCCTGTACCAGATGCAGCAAAACAGCCCCAAAATAAAAGCAAGCCTCCTCAATGTTGCACAATAGTTACAATGTTCTTTTCTTTGTAAGCTTCATTTTTGCATCTGTGAACATAGAGCTATTGTGACTTGCCAAAAGCTCCAGTTTTGTCTCATCTGTCAATATACATTTTGGCAAATTCCAGTCTCGCTTTTTTATGATTTGCTTTCACTGTTGTTTCCTCCTTGTTTTGCTTCCATTAAGTCCACTTTGGTAAAGACAGCAATGGATGGTGCGATGTGATGCAGATGTACCTTGACTTTGAAGTTCATCTCTTTGGAAGTTGTTATGGGCTCTTTGATTACCATTCATATTACCTGTCTCTTCTTTGTCTTTCATTTTCCTCTTGCAGTCACATCTAGAGAGGTTGGCTACAGTCCTATAGAACTTAACCCTTAAGCGCATTTGGACATTCCTGAATGTCCAAATCGCTAGTGCCTTAACACATGATTCTGTATGCTGTCGGCTACAAGCAGAGCTTGCGCTTTCAGCCGATTGACCCATTAGCTGCCAAGATAATTCGCGACCGTGGCAGCTATGAGAGAGACAGAAAGATGGGGCTCCTTCTGTCACCATCGGACCCTCGGCGGCATGATTGTCGCTGCTGATGGCTTTCCTGACTACCCAAAAGCCTAGGTATTGTCACAGGGGAAATTGGGGGCATACAGTCCCGACCGCATATTACGCCGGGTTTTTGGGGAGTCACCCTTTTTAAGCGTACCCCGCGACGCGAGGGGAGGGGGCCGGCAGCCCGCTGGCCCCATAGACATTCATTACTCGCGCTGTACATTTATCAGCATCATTTATTTCCCCGCACGTACAATACGATCTATTGTCGGTGGGGGGGACAAAAATCCTAGTTCCTATGAGAACTGTGTATTACAGTAATTTCGGCAAATACGTCGCAAAATGCGCACCAAAAATGACAGTGTGAACATACCCTAACAAATGGTAAAGACAGTTACAATGCAAAACAGTAAAGCCAAGAGCTGTTATATATTGTAACAGCGATCTACAGATTGCTGAAGTCAAGTCCTCTATGGGGACAAGTGTAAATAATGTAAAAATTTTGTGAAAAAAAGGAAAACACAAAAAATAAAGTAAAAACATGCACTGCACTTTCCTTATTACAACTGCCAATTGCCCCAAAAAAGATCAAAAATAAAAAAGAACACATATTTGGTATCGCCATGGGTGTAATGACCTAGCTTATAAATCTGTCACTATATTTAACCTGCTTGATGAACGCCGTAAAAAAAATTATTCTGTTCATCCCACTGCAAATAGGTTGGAACAAAAAGTGATCAAGAAGTCATATTAACCCCAAATTTGTACCAATGAAAACATCCCGCAAAAAACAAGTCTTTATAGAGCTATACTTAGAGACAAAAAAGATCTTATAAAAAAGACCTTCCCACAGCCCAGCATATGGCAAATATAAAAAAACACTACCAGGATTGCTGTTTCTGCTCCTTCCGCCTCCCAAAAACCTGGATAAAAAGCAATTGAAAAATTATATGAACCACATAATGGTACCAATGAAAACATTAAGTCACCCTGAAAAAAAACAAATGCTTATAGCTCTGATACAGAAAAATAAAAAAAGGTATGGCTGTCAAATATGACGACATAAAAAAATGCATTTTTTTAAAACACATTTCTATAGTATTCATGTAGAAAAGCATAAAAACTATATAAAACTAATATTGTTGTACTCGCACACACCCATATCGTAAAGTTATCATGTTATTTATACTGCACGGCGAACGCTGTAAAAATGAAATCCGAAAAACAATGGCAGAATTGCTGGTTTTTTTCAATGTTTATAGCTTAATGCTAAAAAAACTGTGGGACACCTGTGGACCCAAAATGAAACAATACCCCTACATTTTGAGTGACCTGAGAGGTGTTGAATCCAAAATGGGGTGACTTATGGAAAGTTTCACCTCTTCTGGTACTTTAGGAGCTTTGTAAATGTGACATGGCACCCACCAAAATTTGTCGCTCCAAAAGCCAAACAGCGCTCTCTTCCTTGTTCACCCTGCCATCCTCCCAAACAGCAGTTTACCCCCAAATGAAAGAATTTGCCTTTTTAAGGATTCCTTGTAAAAATGAAACATTTTGAGCTAAAACTGCATTTTTTAAAAAGAAAATATTTTTAAATTTTGTTAAAAAAAATCTGTGAAAAACCAATATACACACTACACCCGTGGATATAGTCCTTAAGGGGTGTAGTTTCCCAAATGAGGTCTTTATAGGGGTGTTTGTAAATGAGACCCCAAAATCCAGTAGTTGCTCTTCCTATCCTGAGGCTTGTGGATGCGACAAATAGTGCACTAGGGCCACATATGGAATATCTCTAAAATCAGCAGAATTGGTGGAATCAGTATTGAGTTGTGTTTCCCTGTTATCATCTGTAATCAGCGAATCATGGTTAAAAATTGAAAATCCGTGAAAACAAAAGTGAAATTTTGAAATTTCACTTCCACTTTGCTTTAATTTCTGTGAAACCCCCAAAGGGTTAACAAACTTCCTGAACACTGTTTTGAATACTTTAACCCCTTACCGCCAGAGCCAGTTTTGGCCTCTCTGACATAGCCCCATTTTTTAAATCTGGCACCTGTCACTTAATGTGAGAATAATTTTTTTTGACACTTTAAACCTATCCTGTGTTTCAGAGACTGTTTTCTTGTAACACATTGTGATTTAAGATAGTAAGAAATTTTGGTCCAAAAAGTCCTTGTTTATTTGTGAAAAATATTAAAGTATCGTGAAAAATGTGAAAAATTTACCATTTTCAAACTTCAAAAATTTCTGCATGTAAGGCAGATAGTTATTCCACTCAAAATAGCTTGTAACTAGCACCTACCATATATCCACTGTAGGTTGGCATCATTTTTTTAAATGTCTTTTTTTTTTTATGACATAAGGGGGTTAGAAATTTAGTAGTAATTTTCAAATTTTCAAGACAATTTGCAACATACTTTTTTTTAGGGACCAGTCCAATCATCAGATTTCTGTTACAAGGCAGGCCAGTACACAGTATTGCTGCTGTGTACTAGTCGCCATGACAACTGTCAGTCACGATGCCCGTCTGGTAAGCGATCGCTGCTGAACGATAGTCCTCCTGCCTGCGACTTAGCTCCGACGATCTTAATTGATTGTCGGAGTTAAAAAGGTTAAAAAACCGCCCGGTCGGGGCTCACTCCTGATGGTGGGTGTTGTGGCTTGAGGCCTGCGTTAATTTACCGGGTTTGGTCCCATGTCCGCGATCGTGCGGGGCCCCGCCCGCCCCGATCGCCAGGAGGTATGCATATGTCCCATGTCGGGAAGGGGTTAAAGGGTGCTGTTTTTTAGATGGAGTAATTTATGGGGGTATCTAATATACATGCCTCTCAAAGCCATGTCAGAACTGGGCAGATCCCCAAAAAATGTTACAAATTTTTTTGAAAAATTGCTACTGAAGTTGTGGCCAAATGTTTTTTAAAAAATAAAGACATTTAAAAAGTGATAGCAACGTAGAGTGGACACATTGTATCTGCTAGTTATAAACTACATTGTGTGGTATAATACCTTTCTTACACAAAGAAATGTTTGAACTTTGAAAATTTTCACAACATTTTTATATTGTTCACAAATAAACAAGGTTTTTAAGGGAAAAAATTAGTGGTAACTTAACCCCTTCCTGATAATAATATGGCTCTAAGTTTTGTTTCCTCCTCGCCTTCTTAAAGTCATAACTTTTTTATTTTTTCACCTAAAATGATGTATAGGGGTTTTTTACTTTGGGGGACAAGATATACTTTTCTAATGGTGTTATTCATATTACCATAAAATTATACTGGGAAACGCAAAAATTCAAATGGGGAAAAATGTGAAAAACAACGTACTTACGCCATGTTTGGGGTTTTTTTTCTTTTACGGTGTTCAATCTTCGGTAAAAATTATGCATTATCTGTATTCTACCCGGTTGATATCAATTCAACAATGTCATGTTTGGGTTTCCTTTATGTTTTGATATCCCAAAAAACAATTCCAAACATTCTCTATTTTTGACATTTTTGAAACAATGACTTTTTTGTATAAAAACCTACGGACTTGAGTGAGGGGGCATTTTTTGCGGGCTGAAGTGTACTTTTTATTGCTACCAGTTTGGAATACATGTGACTTTTTTGATTACATTTATTCCAAATGACCCAAAAAACGCAATTTTTGCGTTTGGAATTTTTTTTTTTCTACAGTGTTTATCAAAAAGGGGTTTAAAAATGTTATATTTTAATAGAAAGGATTTTTTTGGACGCAGCAATACTAAATACGTTTAACTTTTTTATTATTTTATTTGTAAAATGGAAAAAGGGGTGATTTTAACTTTTAATATTTTTTAATTTTTTTTTACACATTAAAACTTTTTTTTTACTGTACCTTTGAGTCTCCCCAGGGTGCTTTGCCACTAGGGAGCGCAATTGTTCCTGCAACCTAATGTATTGTATAGAAAATGCATTAGGGTGTACCAATAAGGCGGTCTCACTACTTCCTGCCTAGGAAAACATGGCAGCAATGGAAGCCTTCACAAGGCTTCCAGCTGCAATGTTACCTGATCGTAACTCCACGATTTTGCTGCGGGGGCTCTGATCGGAGTGAGGAACAGTGCGAGACACCATTTCCCCATTCATTTAGACGCTACGGCCATGTTTTCCATGGAGTCTAAAGGGTTTTTAAACAGCGTAGGACGGCCCGGCACCTTTAACTGCCGGGTGTTAGCTGCAATTGGCAGCTGACACCCGGCGTCTAAGTAGCGGGATCACGCTTATTTGTGAAAACCCTTCCATTGTAGATTTTGCTTTATGTTTGGGATCATTGTCTTGTTGGAAGATAAATCTCCGTCCCAGTCTCAGGTCTTTTGCAAACTTCAACAGGTTTTCTTCCAGAATGGTCCTGTATTTGGCTCCATCATCTTCCCATCAATTTTAACCATCTTCACTGTCCCTGCTGAAAAAAAGCAGGCCCAAACCATGAAGCTGCCACCACTATGTTTGACAGTGGGGATGGTGTGTTCACGGTGATGAGCTGTGTTGCTTTTATGCCAAACATATCTGTCACGGTTGGAGGTAGTGGATCCTCTGGACCACCGTAAGCGATGGCGTAAGCCACGCCAGGGAGCGGAATCTAAGTAGATCCCGGTTTTCACCAGAGCCTGCAGCAAAGCGGGATGGGCTTGCTGTGGCGGGAGTCTACCAGGTCGCTTCCACTGAAGTGACTTGCTTGTGGAGGCAGCCGAGGTGTAGCGTGGTACAAAATCGTAAGGCAGGCTCATAGTTGGGGACAGGCAGGAAGGTAAGAACAGGTGGCAAGGTTCGTGGTCGTGGACAGGCAGAAAGGTCAGGGCAGGCGGCAAGGTTCGTGGTCGAGAGACGGAGGCAAATGGTACGGTAAACGATAATAAGACAAGACTTAAGGAACGCTTTCTCAATAGGCTAATGGCACTAAAGATCCGGCAAGCGGAACAGGAAAGGCCAGGCTAAAATAGGGGCAATGACCGGCAATAGCCAATTACCGGTGCGCTGGCCCTTTAAATTCAACAGAGCCAGCGCGCGCTCCCTAGGGGGCGCCAGGAGACAGAGGCTGCAGCAGGCACGCCACGGTCAGGTAAGCAGGCAGGGGACTGGCTGGAGAGACGAGCGCGTCCGCGCCCCTACTTGGGGGACGGGGTGAAACTGCTACCCAATTTGTGGGTCGCAGGAGCACCCATGACAGTACCCCCCCCCCCTTTGGCCTCCCCCTCTTTCTGGCCTGGAGGAATCTTTGGATTACGTTACGGTCCAGAATATTGTCTTCTGGCTCCAAGGATCTCTCTTCAGGCCCAAACCCCTTCCAGTCAATGAGGAAATTATGCTTCCCTCTGACCGTCTTCATGGCCAGAATCTCTTCATCTGCCTCAGGAGTAGGAGAAACAGCTTTCCGGGAGAAACGATTCAGGATAACAGGTTTCAGGAGAGAGACGTGGAAGGAGTTCGGTACCCGCATGGTAGGGGGAAGACGGAGTGTCACGTCAAGGGAGGTACAGTGAGCCCTGACTGGAACCCAGCCCACTGTCCCTGCCTGCTTGACGTGCTGCCCTAGGCGGCAGATGTCAACTGGGTGACAGTCCCTGCACTGCTAGAGTGTGGGGGCCGTCAGGAGGAAGAATAGTCAGACAGTCCGGGTCAAAATCAAACCAGGAATTCCAAGCCACAATTCAGAACCAGAGGGATAAACGTAAACAAGCCAAGGTCAAACACGAACGGGAGCAAGGTACAAAATCAGAATACAAGCCGGGGTCAGGAGAACAAGCCAAGGTCAGGTACACAGAGAAGCAAATACAATATACAGAACAAGTAACCAGGCAGTCAGGAGAATATCGCAGGCGCAGCACTCAGCTAGCAGGGAGTTTAAATGTGATTCCCGGATACCGCCCCTGTAGCTGATTGGAGCGGCCTCTGGGTCCTCCCATTGGCTGGTGCGACACGCCCCCTTTCCGGAGTGGCTGGACCTCTGTCACTCACAGAGCTGCCAGCAAAATGTGTATCAGGGTGGGGTCGCTGATCAGCTGCTGCAAAACATTGCTCCCTGCAAGCCGAGCGCCGCCCAGCCCTGACAGTACCCCCCCTTTTAGGAGGGGCCACCGGACCCTTCCCTGGTCTGGGTTTGTCCGGGTGAGAATCAGGGAATTCCCTCACCCCGGGGATCGGCAGGTGGTTTTTGCCCGGGAAACCCATAT
>JAODAL010063410.1:0-19253 GCA_025379985.1 Phyllomedusa bahiana
AACGGGCTCAATTTCCCCCGTATAAGCGTTTTAGTTTATGGAAAGATGTTTTAAAAATCAAGCAGAAGTGATATGTATCCAAAAAACGCACTTACAGTACAAGCTTCTGACACACACAGGTTAAAACATAAGAATTTCCCTATTCTTTCCTTACAGCAACTAACTAAAAAAAAGCCGGTGTTCTGATTTTTGTAAAAAAAAGCCATTGCATTTAAATTTTTTCAAATTCCAAATTCAAAGCCATTGCATTTCAAATTCAATTTTTTAACTCCTTAATTGATCCCAAAGGTAGATTCATTGTTTTACAGTGTGCACCTAACTCTATTCCATACACTATCCTTAACCTATATGCGCCCAATAATCGACAGCTCTCCTGTGTTACTAAAATAATCACTAAGGCAAAAAAAATGGGCAAATTTGTGGTGACTACTATGTGGTGATTGACAAAACAATAGACAGATCGAAAAGTAGCTCCCACTATGCCCCGAAACGTAAAAATTTTCTGCTGCAGGAAAATTTACACGATCCGTGGAGATATCAATATACCGAGGAAAGGTATATGGACTATACTTTTTACTCACATTTCAAAAATACACATTCTAGAATTGATTACTTTTTAGTGGATAGAGGAGCCCTTCAGAATGTTACTAATACAGTAATATGCGTTTCTACATGGTCCGATCATGCGCCAGTTTTTCTTATACTAGCGAACATATCTCCGGCATCCTCTTATACTCCATGGAGGATTAATCGTTTTATGCTTAAATCTCCTACAATAGTAAAAGTAATCCAGTTGGCTCTTGATGAGTATTTCCAACTGAATTCCCCTTCATCCCCCTCTGTAGAAGCACTATGGTGCGCTCATAAAGCGGTAATCAGAGGGGTTTGTATAAAATTAGTTTCTAGAGAAAAACACAATCAAGAGCAAGCAATGAGTGACTTACTGCAGGAGATTAACACATTAGATAAGCAATTTAAATTAGATTCCTCACTTCTTACTAAAGGAAAATTATTACGGTAGCTGGCAGGAATAAACTCCGAAGCCTTTACTTGACTCAATATGAAGGCCATCTATACAGGCTTAATTGGAATTTTTATGTACAAGGGGATCACCCCTCTAAATTATTAGCTAAAAGAGTTAGTCTTCCAAACTAAGAATAAAATCTCCTATATTACCAATCAGGATAAGTCTAAAATATACGACCCTCAACTTATTGCAAATGCCTTTGCAAAATACTATCAAAACCTGTACAATTTGAAAGACAACCCTACTACCCTTAAAGTCCTAAAAAAGAATATTACTTCCTTTTTAAATCAATCCCTACTTTATCAGAAGATCATTTGTCGATCCGAAATGAGCCAATTGGAGTTAGAGAAATTGAAGATGCGATTAAGAAATCTAAACTGAACAAAGCTCCAGGGCCAGATGGTCTTACGAATGAATATTACAGGTTATTTTGTACAACCCTAGCTCCGCATCTTTCCTCTATCTTTCAAGAAATCATAAATAATGGTGAGGACCCTAAAGAAATACTTTGTGCGTTAGTGACCTATATACGACCTCTATACGCAAGCCAGGCAAAGCCCGGATCAAGTGACCAATTATAGGCCTATCTCACTATTAAACTGTGATATAAAATTAGCACTATCTTACCCTTCATAATTAATAAGGACCAAGTGGGATTTGTCAAAGGCCGACAAACGCGTGTTGGATTTAGATGAGTAATGGAAATCTTGCTCATGATTAATGTGGTCAGTTGACGCCCTGTTTTGTTATCTCTAGACAAAGAGAAAGCCTTTGACAGGCTCAATTGGGACTACCTCCAGGAAGTTTTAATAAAATTTGGGTTCAGAGGCCCCATAATTAATGCCATCTCCTCGCTTTACTCGTCACTTTCAGCTAGGGTCCTAGCCTCCGGCTTCCTATCGGATGCTTTTCCCATCACTAATGGTACCCGACAGGGCTGCCCACTCTCCCCACTGATATTCATCATGTGTGGAACCTCTAGCGGAAGTAATTAGACAAACCACTTCAATATCTGGTATTACAATCTGTGGTTTTGAGAATAAGATAAGCCGGTTTGCTGATGACATTTTGATCGTGTCAGAACCCTGTACAATCCCTAGCAGCTCTCCTCCATCTTCTGGAATTATACTCTTCTGTTTCATATTATAAACTAAACATAACAAAATCCAATATTCTCCCATTACATATTCCAGCATCACAGAAGATGAATCTATCTAAATTAGGGTTTATTTGGTCAGAATCACATATCAACTACTTGGGTATTAATATAACTCTTTCGTTAGACCTCACTATACAGATAAACTTAGAAAATCTTTATGATTCTGTTTCAGCAGAAATTAATCACCTAACTCACCTCCCTCTATCCTGGATAGCACGGATAAACCTTGTTAAAATGATATTACTCCCCAAGTTCTTATATATATCAAGATCTCTCCCATATTGTTTATCCCCTATGGTGCTTAATAAGCTTCAGTTGTTAATCTTGAAGTTTATATGGGATTAAAAAAAACGAGATGTGGAAGACAATATCTCTTTCTCAATATTAAAAAAGGTGGTATGTCAGTTCCTAATCTGAAACTATATAATATTGCCTTGGTTCTGGAACCCTTATATTTTTTATGGCAGTCTCCTGAAACTCATCACTGGTACCAAATTGAAAACTCTTTAGTGGCTCCACTCACAATTAAAGATTTATTGCTGGCTGACTTGCTAGGCCTTAAGTTCCCTCTACCATCCATTCCTTCTACCCAACACGCAATGCGTGCTTGGTCAAGGTATGTTAAACCAAAAAATTGGGTATATTATTCTAAAAGTGACTGCTCATTATCCATACTCTAGTTGGCCTCCTCACAACTCTCATTGATGAATTGGGTGTATCAGGGTGTCCTGAATATTAAAGGGGTTATCTCACTACATTGATTCATCTTACCTCAGTCATGGTTTCTTGGTTTCACTTTGAATTCAGGGGCTTGTTTACTGGCTTCCACTAGGCTGCAGTAGAAGCCAGGTCTGTAGCTATAGCAACCAGTGCTGACAGCTTATCAGTAGAGCTTGAACAGGTCTGTAGCTATAGCGATCTGAGGAGCTGATGCAGCCCATACAGGAGGGGCTATCTAGGAATAGTTAGGACACTATTAATGGACACATATTGCAAAGTGACTTGTTTTTGCAAGATCTTTAACATAAAAAGCAATCCTTGTAGTGAGATAACCCCTTTAATCTCTTGTTTGAGGATAACTATCTCAAAACATTTTCTGATCTGATGACGATTTATAAGTTAGACCACGCTAACTTCTTTAAATACTTACACGTAAGACCTATTCTACAGGGCTGGTCTTGGCCAAAAAGGCCTACGTTATTTTCCCAATATTTTAACTTTTTGTCAGGAAAAAAAGGTTTTGAGAGAGGGCTATCTATCACATGCAACCTTTTATTAATAACAGGTGACCAGATTAAACCAAATTATATCATTAAGTGAGAGAGTGATTTGGCATGTCGATTTTCTTATGATACTTGGATGTCAGCATCAATGGCTTCCATTAAGTTCTCTAGATGTATAAATCACCTGGAAATAATGAAGAAATATACCTTAGATGGCACCTGACACCTATCCGAACAGCTCACTTCTCTCAACCAGGTTCAGCATTATGTTGGAGAGGATGTGGCTCAATAGGTACAATGATACACATGTGGTGGCATTGCCCCTCTACCTCAACTCTTTGGAAACAAATTGAGGAGCTATTTTTTTTGTTTATTCCCTGTACTATTTTATTCCTTGTACTATTTATATCCTGTTTGTGACAGCTCACATTATTTTCTGTTTATTTTTCGTATAGTAGTGACTATGGGCTTGTTCACACGGAGTTTTCACTCCGTGTTACAAGCGCTTTTTTAGATCCGTCTCGGGGACCGACGGGACGGATCCAGAGACGGATCTAAACAATTAGCAGTGACTTTATCACTGCGGGCTATGAGGAAGACGCAGCGGCGTTCACATGAGAGATTGCCGCTGCGTGTTTCCATAGCTCGGGTCCATCTTTGAAAGAGTTGACATGCAATTTTTTCGAAGACGGACCCGAGCTGCGCTATTAAAACACTTAGTGGAGATCTCTCATGTGAATGCCGCTGCGTCTTCATAGCCCACAGTGATAAAGTCACTGTTAATTGTTTAGATCCGTCTCTGGGTCGGTCCTGTCAGTCCCCAAGACAGATCTAAAAATCGCTTGTAACACGGAGTAAAAAACGGCGTGTGAACAAGCCCTATGGCATACTTATGTTAGTTTTTTTTTTTTGTTTTTTTTTAAGCACAGATGTTAACTCGCTTCCTAACCTGTAATGGAATGTGCTCACTTATATTCTTACTTTTCTGTTGGAAAATAAAAAAAACATTAATGATAAAAAAAAGTGTTTATAATAAAAACATGAGTTAAAGAAACAGTAATTTTTTGATGACCCTTACTTTAATTGTAAATACCTAAAATGGCTAAGAGGTCTTATTTCCACTTTAGGGACTCCCAGAGATTAAAATGGGGCTTTTCATTTTTGGTACTCCAAAAACAGGAGATGAGGTGCCACACATATATAGTCTCCTCTCCTTCTCTTTGTAGTTCCAAACCCATCAGAGATTTTTATGGTACCTGTATATCTTGTGAATCTGACAGGATTGTGTCAGAAATAGTGTTGAGCGATTGCGTTGGCCATAGACATCGGTCGATAGTCGACCATCATCGACAAGATAGTCGATAGTGAGCAGTCGATTATGAGCGATGACCATTAAAGTCTATGGGAGACAACACCTTCAATTCTTACACCCAAACAGGGCTGGAGAAGCGGGAAATTTAAACCCATCCACAACAGCAAATGGATACGTGCAACATCTTAGGCAACACACTTAGGTTATAAAGCCACAGAAAAAAAAAAAAACATTCATATCCCTGTCTTTTTACCACAGCATGACCCTTAAACCTGCATCACCCACAAATTAAAAAGTGCCAGAAGGCAGTATGATTTGAACCATCATCTTACTTGAACTGGACTTGAATATCCCTGTCCCGGAACGCGCATGAGCCCAAACCTGCATGACCCCACATTTTAAAAAGTGCCGGAAAAAGGAGTCTTTCCAACCCCCATTTTAGTTGAACTGGACATTGACTATACCCGTCTGGACCGCAGTATGACCATTAAACCTGTCTGACCCCCAAATTAAAAGTGCTGGGAAAAGAGTCTTTGAAACCACCATTTTAGTTTCACTGGACCCTTGACTATATCTGTCCTGTACCGCAGAATGACCATTAAACCTGTCTGACCCACAATTAAAAAAGCGCCGGAAAATAGGAGTCTTTCAACCCCCATTTTAGTTTCACTGGACATATACTGTCCCTGTCCGTATGAGTGCGGACCAATGAGCTTCACTTGGAAATATGGTGGTTGACGCTCCTGTTCCACCCAGGTGCCTTTTCTTGGCATTCTTTTTCTTATTTTACTCAACGTGCTGGAGGAAATTGTCTCTGTACTTTGTTCTCTGTCCGTGCCCCATACTCCATGTCCTCTGATAACCTACATCTGGTCAAGTTTTCCTGTACCTCCCTTGTACATTCAGAGGAATTTTTTTACCAGCTATTTGTACATGCAATTTTTTTAGTAGTTTAATTCTAGAAAGCACATTTTTAAAATAGGATGGAATCCCACCATGTCTTTGTTTCTCTTTTTTTAATTGCATTAAATGGGTTGTCTCAATACAGGGATTGCTAGCTATGTTAAAGATTATGCTGCAGGTTGCATTAACCACTGAAGAACAGATTGGCGACGCTGTTCGTTACTGAGATTCACAGGGCCCTGACCAGCGATGACAGGCCTGACGGTACTGCAAACTGATGATCCGCTGGCATGCGTGTTGTCGCCAACACTGGAAGGCGCACCTTCTCTCGTACCTCTACTCCATGTCTACCCCCTCTTTGCTCGCTTACCACCTGAATTTCGCTCCATGTTCAGAATATAAAAATTTGAGAAGGTATGAAGAGTTTTGGAAAGTCTCTTATTAAAAGACGGCAAATCACAGCTATTCTCAAATCCCTCAAATCAAAACAAAATTGCTGGATTCAAATATAACTGCAAAGTAGATCTATCAACAAAGCTGGCCTGCGCCAAAGTGAAAAAAACACGTATCTGAAATGTATTCGGATAATAAAAGGTATTTTTGGCACCTATCAATTCACCTGTGGTGACTATAAAATTGCTGGATTCAAATTTAAGTGCAAGGTGGATATATCAACAAAGGTGGAATGGGCAAAATTGAAAATGAACACCTAACTGAAATGTATACTGATAATAAAAGTGGAATTTTTGCACCTAACAAAGAGACCTGCAGTTATAGAAAAGATGTGTATCCTATAAGTTCAGGCTGCCCAATATCCAGGAAATATTTCAATAGAAAACTGTTAATAATAAAGCTATTGCAGTGCAATGTCTACACTAAGTCTTGGTGAACTTTATCCAGTATTCTTGTATAAGCTTGTCTGTGTTCGCCCGGGGGGCCCCCCCTTTCCGCCCCCCCCCGTGACTTTATAGCGGTAGATGCCTTTTTAAATTCTCTAGCTAACTAATAAAATCTTCCAATCTCTAATCTAACTAAATTGTAAGGATCACAGCTAATAGTAGAGGTTTCTCTGTGAAGAAATATAATAATTTCGCTGAGCTGTTTGGCCACAGGCAGAGCGCACGTCCTTCTCTGAGACGCTGAGAGACACTGAGGCTGAAACAGGAAACGCTGTTCTATGTAAAACGAGGTCATGTGATTTTTCCAGCCAATGACAACCATACACAATCCCGTCTTTGACGTCGCACACACATCTCACCCCTGCTCTATTCTGTAAGCTGATTTGCTGGCCGCCAAAATGACAGGAAGCGCCGAAAAATGGCGCAATCTTATAGATGTTTGCACAGAGTTTAACCGATATTATCGCATGATCTAAAAAATCCGATCACCATAAAAACTGTGCCGATTTTAACTTTGTCGATAATAATCGCTCAACACTAGTCAGAAATACTCTTTTCAGGAATTGTTTAAAATAGCATATACAGCCCTATAGATCCAGCCATACACTGCCTGCCATAACAGTGCCAACCATACAACACTGCCTGCCATACGTGCCAACCATACACTGCCTGCCATACGTGCCAACCATACACTGCCTGCCATAACAGTGCCAACCAGGCCCGCCGTACAGCCAGTACTCCTGTACCGGGCCCGGTGAAACAGGGGGGCCCGCGGCGAGCAGGCCCTCCTGTTTCAAAATCTGGTCAGCCTGTACACGGGCCCGCGGCACTGCTGACTGTCCGCAGGGGCCCGTGCGGCTCAGTGTGTGAGGAGGGGCCGCGCACCGATCGCAGCAGTGACTGCTTTGTACGTCACTACAGCTGAAAGCGTCTGTCACTTACTTTAATTTCTCCAGCGTCTCCTCTGATGGGAGTCGGACCCCTCCCTCTCTCTGCCTGTGGGGGGGGCTTCATGACTCCTGTCGGGAGAGGGGGGAGGGGGCCGACTGTGATCAGAGGAGACGCTGGAAGGAGGTAAAAGAGAAGCTGCTGCTGTCAGTACAGAGCAGTCCTAGAATCAGAGCGCCCCCCCCCCCTCCTCACACGCTGGGATAATGTGGGGCCCCACTGAAGCCCCCTCTCTGCCCCAGCGACCCCCCCCCCCCCTCTGAGGCTGTGGGGGAGGCATTGGGGGTGGGGTGTGGGGGCATTGTGGGAGGCATTGTGTGTGGGAGCTGTGTGTGGGGGCATTGTGGGAGCTGTGTGTGGGGGCATTGTGGGGAGGCATTGTGTGTGGAGGCATTGTGGGGAGGCATTGTGTGTGGGAGCTGTGGGGGAGGCATTGTGTGTGGGAGCTGTGTGTGGAGGCATTGTGTGTGGAGGCATTGTGGGAGCTGTGTGTGGGAGCTGTGTGTGGGGTCACTGTGGGGAGGCATTGTGGGAGCTGTGTGTGGGGGCATTGCGGGGAGGCATTGTGTGTGGGAGCTGTGGGGGAGGCATTGTGTGTGGAGGCATTCTGTGTGGAGGTATTGTGTGTGGGAGCTGTGGGGGAGGCATTGTGTGGAGGCATTGTGTGTGGGAGCTGTGGGGAGGCATTGTGTGTGGGAGCTGTGGGGGAGGCATTGTGTGTGGGAGCTGTGGGGGAGGCATTGTGTGTGGGAGCTGTGGGGGAGGCATTGTGTGTGGGAGCTGTGGGGGAGGCATTGTGTGTGGAGGCATTGTGTGTGGGAGCTGTGGGGGAGGCATTGTGTGTGGGAGCTGTGGGGGAGGCATTGTGTGTGGAGGGAGCTGTGGGGGAGGCATTGTGTGTGTGGGAGCTGTGTGTGGGGGCATTGTGGGAGCTGTGTGTGGGAGCATTGTGGGAGCTGTGTGTGTGGAGGCATTGTGTGTGGGGGGGGCATTGTGTGTGGAGGCATTGTGTGTGTGGAGGCATTGTGTGTGGAGGCATTGTGTGTGTGGAGGCATTGTGTGTGGGAGCTGTGTGTGGAGGCATTGTGTGTGGGAGCTGTGGGGGAGGCATTGTGTGTGGGAGCTGTGTGTGGAGGCATTGTGTGTGGGAGCTGTGTGTGTGGAGGCATTGTGTGTGTGGGAGCTGTGTGTGTGGAGGCATTGTGTGTGTGGGAGCTGTGTGTGTGGAGGCATTGTGTGGAGGCAGTGTGTGTGTGGGAGCTGTGTGTGTGGAGGCATTGTGTGTGGGAGCTGTGGGGGAGGCATTGTGTTTGGGAGCTGTGGGGGAGGCATTGTTTGGGAGCTGTGGGGAGGCATTGTGGGAGCTGTGGGGGAGGCATTGTGTGTGTGTGGAGGCATTGTGGGAGCTGTGTGTGGAGGCATTGTGGGGAGGCATTGTGTGTGGGAGCTGTGTGTGGGGGCATTGTGGGGAGGCATTGTGGGAGCTGTGTGTGGGGGCATTGTGGGGAGGCATTGTGTGTGGGAGCTGTGTGTGGAGGCATTGTGTGAGTTGTGGGGGAGGCATTGTGTGTGGGAGCTGTGTGTGGAGGCATTGTGTGTGGGAGCTGTGTGGAGGCATTGTGTGTGTGGAGGCATTGTGTGTGGGGGGCCAGTGTGTGTGGAGGCATTGTGTGTGGAGGCATTGTGTGTGGAGGCATTGTGTGTGGAGGCATTGTGTGTGTGGAGGCATTGTGTGTGGGATCTGTGGGGGAGGCATTGTGTGTGGGAGCTGTGGGGAGGCATTGTGTGTGGGAGCTGTGTGGAGGCATTGTGGGAGCTGTGGGGGAGGCATTGTGTGTGGGAGCTGTGTGTGGAGGCATTGTGTGTGGGAGCTGTGGGGGAGGCATTGTGTGTGGGAGGCATTGTGTGTGGGAGCTGTGGGGGCCAGTGTGTGTGGGGGGCATTGGTTGTGGGAGCTGTGTGTGGAGGCATTGTGGGGGAGGCATTGTGTGTGGGAGCTGTGTGTGGAGGCATTGTGTGTGGGAGCTGTGGGGGAGGCATTGTGTGTGGGAGCTGTGGGGGAGGCATTGTGTGTGTGGAGGCATTGTGTGTGGAGGCATTGTGTGTGGAGGCATTGTGTGTGGGAGCTGTGGGGGAGGCATTGTGTGTGGGAGCTGTGGGGGAGGCATTGTGTGTGGGAGCTGTGTGTGTGGAGGCATTGTGTGTGGGAGCTGTGTGTGTGGAGGCACTGTGTGTGTGGAGGCATTGTGTGTGTGGAGGCATTGTGTGTGTGGAGGCATTGTGTGTGTGGAGGCATTGTGTGTGTGGAGGCATTGTGTGTGTGGAGGCATTGTGTGTGTGGAGGCATTGTGTGTGTGGAGGCATTGTGTGTGGGAGCTGTGTGTGGAGGCATTGTGTGTGTGGAGGCATTGTGTGTGGAGGCATTGTGTGTGTGGAGGCATTGTGGGGAGGCATTGTGTGTGGGAGCTGTGGGGGAGGCATTGTGTGTGGGTGGGTGTGTGGGGGCATTGTGTGTGGGAGCTGTGGGTGGAGGCATTGTGTGTGGGAGCTGTGTGTGTGGAGGCATTGTGTGTGTGGAGGCATTGTGTGTGTGGAGGCATTGTGTGTGTGGAGGCATTGTGTGTGTGGAGGCATTGTGTGTGTGGAGGCATTGTGTGTGGGAGCTGTGGGGGAGGCATTGTGTGTGTGGAGGCATTGTGTGTGTGGAGGCATTGTGTGTGGAGGCATTGTGTGTGGAGGCATTGTGTGTGGAGGCATTGTGTGTGTGTGGAGGCATTGTGTGTGGAGGCATTGTGTGTGTGTGGAGGCATTGTGTGTGTGGAGGCATTGTGTGTGGAGGCATTGTATGTGTGGGGGGGCATTGTATGTGTGGGGGCTGTATGTGTGGGGGCTGTGTGTGTGGGGTTGTGGGGTGTGGGAGGCAATTGTGTTGTTTTTGGGAGGCATTGTGTGTGTGGAGGCATTGTGTGTGGAGGCATTGTGTGTGGGAGCTGTGTGTGGAGCCATTGTGTGTGGGAGCTGTGTGTGGGAGCTGTGTGTGGAGGCATTGTGTGTGTGGAGGCATTGTGTGTGGAGGCATTGTGTGTGGGAGCTGTGTGTGGAGGCATTGTGTGTGTGGAGGCATTGTGTGTGTGGAGGCATTGTGTGTGGAGGCATTGTGTGTGTGGAGGCATTGTGTGTGTGGAGGCATTGTGTGTGGAGGCATTGTGTGTGGAGGCATTGTGGGGAGGCATTGTGTGTGGGAGCTGTGGAGGCATTGTGTGTGTGGAGGCATTGTGTGTGGGGCGCTGTGTGTGTGTGAGGCATTGTGTGTGTGTGGGGGCATTGTGTGTGTGTGTGGAGGCATTGTGTGTGTGTGGGGCCTGTGTGTGTGTGTGGCGGCATTGTGTGTGTGGAGGCATTGTGTGTGTGGAGGCATTGTGTGTGTGTGTGGAGGCATTGTGTGTGTGCGTGGAGGCATTGTGTGTGTGCGTGGAGGCATTGTGTGCGTGGAGGCATTGTGTGCGTGGGGGCTGTGTGCGTGGAGGCATTGTGTGCGTGGAGGCATTGTGTGTGTGTGGAGGCATTGTATGTGTGTGGAGGGGGATATTGTAGTTTTGTGGAGGCATTGTGTGTGTGGGGAGGCATTGTGTGTGTGAGCTGTGTGAGGAGGCATTGTGTGTGTGGAGGCATTGTGTGTGGGAGCTGTGTGTGTGTGGAGGCAGTGTGTGTGGAGGCATTGTGTGTGTGGAGGCATTGTGTGTGTGGGGACATTGTGTGTGGGGGGGCATTGTGTGCGTGGAGGCATTGTGTGTGTGTGAGGCATTGTGTGTGTGTGTGGGAGGCATTGTGTTTTGTGTGTGGAGGCATTGTGTGTGTGCGTGGAGGCATTGTGTGTGTGTGCGTGGAGGCATTGTGTGTGTGGAGGCATTGTGTGTGTGTGGAGGCATTGTATGTGTGTGGAGGCATTGTATGTGTGTGGAGGCATTGTATGTGTGTGGAGGCATTGTGTGTGTGGAGGCATTGTATGTGTGTGGAGGCATTGTATGTGTGGGGGGGCATTGTGTGTGTGGGGGGGGGGCATTGGGGTGTGGGGGGCATTGTGTGTGGAGGCATTGTGTGTGTGGAGGCATTGTGTGTGTGGAGGCATTGTGTGTGTGGGGGAGGAATGTGTGTGTGTGGAGCATTTTGTGTGGAGGAATTGTGTGTGGGAGCTGTGTGTGTGGAGGCATTGTGTGTGGGAGCTGTGTGTGGAGGCATTGTGTGTGTGGGCATTGTGTGTGTGGGCGCTGTGTGTGTGGGCATTGTGTGTGTGGGCATTGTGTGTGTGGGCATTGTGTGTGTGTGTGTGTGGTGTGTGTGTGTGGAGGCATTGTGTGTGGGGGCCAGTGTGTGTGGAGGCATTGTGTGTGTGTGTGTGGAGGCATTGTGTGTGGGGGCCAGTGTGTGTGGGGGGCATTGTGTGTGTGTGGAGGCATTGTGTGTGGGGGGCCAGTGTGTGTGTGGATTGTGTGTGTGGAGGCATTGTGTGTTTGTGTGTGTGGAGGCATTGTGTGTGTGTGTGGAGGCATTGTGTGTGTGGAGGCATTGTGTGTGTGTGGAGGCATTGTGTGTGTGGGGGGGGCCAGTGTGTGTGTGGGGGGCCAGTGTGTGTGGGGGGCCAGTGTGTGTGGGGGGCCAGTGTGTGTGGGGGGCCAGTGTGTGTGGGGGCATTGTGGGGGCTGTGTGTGAGGGAGGCATTGTGGGGGCTGTGTGTGAGGCTGTGGGGGCTGTGTCTGAGTGGGGACGGGGCGATGGGGTTGGCAGAGGGTGGGGCCGACGGGGGGGAGGGAGGGGGGAGATGCTTTAACTGTATGGGGCCCTGAAATTTCTGATGGCGGCCCTGGTGCCAACCATATGCTGCCTCTCATAACAGTGCCAGCCATACACTGCCTGCCATAACAGTCCCAGCCATACACTGCTTCCAAAAACAATGCCACATAACTGCCCGCATAACAGTGGCAAACCCCAAGGGCACCATAACCGTGGCAACCACACATGGCGCACCATAACAGTGGCAACCACCCATGGCGCACCATAAGGCCTCGGTCACACGGCTTATTTCGCCACGGATTGCCGACGGATTGACGATCGTCAATCCGTCGGCAAATCAGTCAGAAATAGGTAACAGCCCATTTTCTATTGATTTCAATAGAAAAATATGGCTCGTTTGTTCACACGACGCGTATTTCCGTGCTGGATTTTCCGCCGCGGATTGACGACGGCAATCCGGACAGAAAAAACAAAGTGGGATGTCAATTATTTACGGACGGATTCACCACCTAAAATGATTGGAGATGGTGGAAATCCGTCGGAAATCAGTTACAAATACTCCCACACTTAGTGACAGTTATTTGCAACTGATTTTCAACTGATTTCAGAACGAATTTACGATCGGCAATCCGTTGTAAATATGTTCTGAAATAAGCCGTGTGAACGAGGCCTAACAGTGGCAACCACACACGGCGCACCATAACAGTGGCAACCACACATGGCGCACCATAACAGTGGCAACCACACATGGCGCACCATAACAGTGGCAACCACACATGGCGCACCATAACAGTGGCAACCACACATGGCGCACCAAAACAGTGGCAACCACACATGGCGCACCATAACAGTGGCAACCACACATGGCGCACCATAACAGTGGCAACCACACATGGCGCACCATAACAGTGGCAACCACACATGGCGCACCATAACAGTGGCATTAGTTGAATGCAGCTGTCAAAAGATGAATATTACTTTCTAAAGTATGAGGAGAGAGATAAAGCATGTTTGTGTCCTGATGAGATATTAGGGGCCGCATGTTGTGCACCCTTGGTCTAAAGCAGGGGTGTCAAACTGCGGCCCTCCAGCTGTTGGGAAACTACAAAATCCCATCATGCATTTGTATAATTATAACATTGGGCATGATGGGAGTTGTAGTTTCTCAACAGCTGGAGGGCCGCAGTTTGACACCCCTGGTCTAAAGTAACAACAAAGTAACATGTTTTACATTGGCTTGCTTTATTGGTTTACTTTGAGAAACTACCAGTTGTCCTTTGTGATTCTTGTGTGTAATGTTGATAAATTTGTGTAGTGTATGTTTGCCTCTTTCCCAAGCGTAGTTACTATGGAATGTGTCTTATGTGTCTTTATGGGTTTTAGTTATATTATTTTATATCCTTTTTTAAAGAGAACTTAGCAGGAGGTGGAATATTATATTTAATACATGCAGATCACATTAGGAAACATGTTATGATATAACAAACCAGTGGTTTTATCATATGAATCTTACCAAGATAGGAAATAGGAAGGGACATCGCTTGGCCTTTTTGTACAGGATATGTGCCCCATATAAAAAGGTTTTAGTGACACAGACTTGGACTGGCCCTCAGGGAACCAGTGAAACCCCGGTGGGCTCTGAGCTGTGGCGCTGGACTCAGCACTACTTTTCAACTGTATGCACGTCTGCTGGACACACATGCAGTTGAGGCTATGGCAGGACAGAGAGCCATCAGGTTCCTGCACCGCCAATAACTACTGTAGTCCCACATACTATAGGCATCAGAAGGCTTAGCCGTATACAAGTAGGCGGCTCGGGTAATGACCTCATCAAGCTGCAATGTGATGACGTCACTGCTTCATGCCACCTGTGAAGGATCGAGGCCATGGGACACAGCTGAACAGCTGGGGAAGAGGGACAGGTGAGTTTTTTTTATTTTTTTCTTTCAGTTACTATTCAGAGGGAATTGAGGAGCTCTACCTCCCTAACAGGAGCCAATATACTTACATAAAAGGGTTAATATACTTATGTAACAGGGGCCTGTTTACCTAACTTCCTTATGGTGGGTCTATATATTTGGCTAATTGTAGGCTATATTACCTTTCTAATGGGGAGACCTACTGGAACTCTATATACCTACCTATTGATATACCTATATCTAATGGGGGGCCTATATATTCACCTAATAGGTGCTTATATATCTACTTACATAATGAGACTATATACCTACATACCTAATGGGGAGCCTATACAATATCCATCTAACAGGGTGCCATATACCTACCTAATGGGGAGCCTATATACCTACATACTGGTAGTATATATACTTACCTACCTATACTTACCTAACATGACTATTGAGAGCGTATATATTTACCTACATATATATATATATATATATATATATATATATATTTACCTAACTTATTGGGCGCCCATATGCCTTCCTACTAACCTAATGGACCTATGTACTATGCCTTCCTACCTAATTGGAACTCTATATATTTACTTGACTAATTTAAGGCATAGATAACTCCCTATTTATGTATTTACCTACATAATGGGGGGGCTTATATACCTTCCTAATGGGGGGTTATATACCCACCTACCCAATGACAGCCTATATACCAATGGGGTGTCAATGTACCTACCTTCGTAATGAGAGGGCCTAATTGAGGTCTACCTCCCTAAAAGAGGGTCTAACTATCTGCCTACCTAATACATTGGTGTACCTACATACTATATAGGGACACAAACGAAGAGTAAAACTGGTGATCTGCACTGGATTTACAGGAAAAGAGGAAGAGAATGACTCAGATCTGACAAGACAACACTTGCTGTAACTGCACTGTAATCACTTATATGGTCTGCAGAGCGTCTATATACACTGTTCGCACTATGTGGTGGTCGCATGTGGTCATGATCTGGCAGCATTATTTCATTATTGGTATTGCTGGTCTTGGTATAACGGGTTTTTTAGTAACAGTATGGTAGACACAAGTTATGGTATTTTTTCTCTATGTATGAGTGTGTTATCTGGTAACTGTACAATTGTATTTTTAGAAGTATTATACTATAATACATAGATGAGGGCTTTTACAAAAAGAAATTTGTTCAGCACTGATTTTCATTATACAGTGAAGACAGTGTCTGTGTGGAAGACATAAAATAAATGACAAAACATATGTTTTTTATGTGTAAATGTAGTTGTCGCATTGTTATACAACCCAAGGTAAAGAAAGTGAAATACCCATATACTGTACAATAGTGACATGCAAATTGTAGTAAACTGATATTGTTTGTAGATTTACAAGAGTTCCACTAGGGGACAGTAGAAACCTGTAATTGTAGAGCATGATATTTGTTGGCAGAGTAACAGAGAACATAGCGTAGGCTTTACCTCGCTGGGAGCTGTGTTATACTACATATGAGAAAACCTAACTCCTGAAAAACATTTTACATTATTTTACAATCTCTCTGCATACAGAGTAAGTTATTTGGCACACGTTCTCAATCACTGTATAATAGCAGCTAAGACAGAGGAATTTAGCTGGATGCTTGATAGAATATGATTTGTGGAATCCCACCAATACAGCTGCTTTATTCAGGTCATACTATATAGTATATATAGACTACTCACAAACATTTAGGGATATTTGGCATTTGGTTGAAATTTCAGGATGAACAGAAAATTCCTTGAATTTTTTTTAATGAATCAAATGACACCATCTCTTAGCTTTAGAATGCACATGTCCAAGTGTTCAATATTTCAGTAATTTTTGCACAATTTGATGATCTCTAATAAATACCTTTAATGGCAAAATTCACAACAGGTTTTTAAATCCCAATTCAAATTGATCTCCTGAATTAATTGGGTGATTCAGGGATCAAACAGTCCTCCTCATCATGCTGTTCACATTTTTATGAGACCAATAAAATACCTTACAATTGTTCAACAGTACCTCGCAATGGCGAGGGATCAAGCAGGATGCTCTCAGATGGAAGTGGCCACTGAGCTTAGAGTGTCACAGAGTGCAGAGGTTGCAACAGAGATACTGAGAGACTGGAAGAGTCACAGAAAGACAAAGAAGTGGACATCCTTTGGCTACATCACACACTAATGACTAATAATAAGATGATTCTTGGTGCCCACTAGTGTAGTTGATCCTTAAAGCCCACCAGTGGAATTGATTCATGGGGCCTACCGATAGAATTGATTCTTGGGGCCCACCCTACATCTACTATACATGACTGCATGTGTCTTCAGCTTTCTGCCTCTTTCTCAGTCTTTCTCCTTGAAAAGCAGCTCCAGAACTGTCATGCCCAGCGGTCCACCATGTCTATGAGTCCACTTACTCCAGGGGCCCACCATGGGCTTCCCCTATTTCCTTGGGGGTCAGGCAATCCATATATGCATGAGCTGTTGAATTTTGGGGGTGTACTGCAGTCTTGTCACATTACTTCACTGGGGAAAATATCAGCATTAAAACCTACAGTGTAATAAAGTTGTGGTTTGCACTCAACATGACCATACAACAAACTGAAATTAAACTGAAATCTGGTACAATGTGTAAAATGTGTGGCAAATCTCGCAAAAATCAGGGAAAACTCTGTGAGCATTCCCTCACAAATCCATCCAAACTTTTTCTGCTTTATGTAAATGTGTTTGTAAGATCCTATTCACTTTTTTCTTTCAAACTAATTAGAAGTAAGCTGGTAAATCATGTCAGATCGCAGAATGCAAAAAAAAATGACTGTAGTACTCAACTTATAGATATATGGAGATTGTCTAACCCAGCAGAGAGACAATTCACGCACTTCTCTCATGCGAGACAGTCATGGTCTCGTATAGATTACTTTTTTGTGTCCCAGAACCTCGTCAAACAAATAAAAGGTGTGGGGATTAATGACATAGTAATCTCTGACCATGCACCAATCAGCATTAATATTAGGGAAACAAACAAACGGGGGTCGGATATTTTGTGTAGGTTCCCTTATTCACTGACAAATGACGAACAGTTTAGAGACATCCTTAAAGGGTGGTGGTGGGAGTATGAAAGAGATAACCAGGACCAGTCAGAAGATGTGTTTCTATATTGGGATGCGGCAAAGGCTGTTTTGCGAGGAAGGATTATGGCCTATATGGCACAAAAAAAAAGAAAATCTCTAAAGCACTAGTAGAGGTAACTTCTGCCTTGAGAATAGCATATACCCAGTTTCTACAAAACCCGAGCTCAGATAGTAAGGCAAAGTGGGTTCAAGTCAAAGCAGCCTATGATCTGCATCAAGGTAGAATGGAAGATATGTACAGTGATCACTTAAAACTATCTCTTTACAAACATGGAAATAAAGACGGGAAACTGTTGGCCAATCTAGTTAGGGGAAGGAGAACCATTACTAACATCTTGACCATGCAAGATGGGGCAGGGAAATCAAGTAATGATCCTAAGAAGATTAATTTGATTTTGAGGGAGTACTACTCGAATCTATACTCACAATCCCCCTATGATCTGGAAAAGGTTTGAGAATTGTTGAAGGGAGTTAATTTACCCAGGCTGACAGATGAGGACCAAGGGGATTTAAATAGGGAAATATCGGTAGAAGAAATCTCTGAAGTCATTAGGAAATTACCACTGGGGAAAGCACCAGGTCCCGACGGATTCTCAGGGGATTTTTATAAGATGATGAGAGAAGAACTGACACCCAGATTACGAGGGGTTTTCAATGCAATCATTAATTCTGAGAGAATGCTACCTACAGGGGACATGGCGTATGTTAGGGTCCTACACAAGCCAGGGAGGGATAACACTTCGCCAGGGTCATATAGACCAATATCATTAATTAATCAAGATGTAAAAATTTGGTCAAAGGTCATGGCAAATAGGCTTGCTCTCATTTTACCTACGATTATAGGGGATCACCAGATGCGATTCGTAAAAGGGAGATCGGGGATCAAAAACATTAGAATGGTTATAACAGCACAGATTGCTGCTGAAAAATTTGGAGATAAGTTAAAAAGTTCAGCCCTATTAGTCTTAGAAGCCGAAAAGGCATTTGATAATGTACATTGGAGTTGGTTAAATTTAGTCCTAGATAGAATGGGGATAACTGGCTTGTGTAGGACGTACATAAATGCTATGTATAAGAACCCCTAAGCAAAGATTAATCCTCCAGGCTTCATTTCCGAGGCCTTTAAATTACAAAAAGGGACACGGCAAGGCTGCCCACTCTCCCCTTTGTTGTTCAATATAGCATTGGAACCCCTAGCTTTATTCCTTAGGACAAAAAACGTATACAAAGGAATAACAATAGGCAAGTTAGAGACTAGATTAGTGTGCTTCGCAGATGACCTGCTCCTATTTTTGGAGAACTCTAGAGATCATGTAAGAAAGGTCATGGAGATTTTAAAAGGTTTTGGACATTTCTGGGTACAAATAAAAAAAGATAAATGCCAAAATTATTAAATTAGGGGGAAGGGACGGTTATAAGAGGGGGCTAGGAGTGGAGGGGGGCTTCTTTATTTCCCTATTGGAATTAAAATTTTGGGGGCAATCATCTCCCTCTATCATCTAAAATTTACACCAGTCTAAAGAAATTAAAAAGGAACTTTTCGGGGGGCTAAACTTCCTCTATCTTGCTGTGGGGCGATTAAACAAAAAAAAAATGGTTACCTTTGCTAGATTATTATACCCACTCCAGAATGTGCCGTTACTTATCAAACACAAAGACATCAATCTGCTTAGGGGAGCTTTGCGAGAATAGCAATGAGCAAGTTGGTGCTCAGAAAAAGCCAAGGGGGGCCCAACTACCCGATATCAATTTAAATTTGGCGGCTAGTGGCGGATATTCTGGGGCTGGTATCATGACAGAGTTATTTTTCAAATACCAGGCAGAGGTCCAAATGGATATCCCCTGGGAACTGAACTTTTGTAACCCATTAAATTTTTTCCCGGATCAATAAAGATAAATTCTTTTCAGAGATATCTAGCA
>JAODAL010063411.1:0-19253 GCA_025379985.1 Phyllomedusa bahiana
CAATTTGGGTCGTCAGATCTTTTTAGCTTCAAGGACCCCTGCCCCAGTATTAAGAATTATATTGGATAATTTTATGAAAATTGTTGTACATTATTGATTATGCTTATGTTTATATGTTAATAAAATGGCTGCTGTGGCCAATTAAATCCAACCTGTTGTCCGTTGTTATTAAAAGAAAAAGGGGTATAAGGTTGTGGTTGGATTATTATTAAGAAAAATGTGTGTGGGTGGTTTTTTCCTATGTTGGGACAGCAGTCGGTATTAAAACATCGATTAAGGGTAAGTAGTTAACAAAGCGCGGTCTCTGCGATGCGCTATGGTCAAGTAAATACCTAGTTACATGGGGTGATTGGATATCCTTTTGTCGGTCGAGCCTTTACAGATCTTACTTTTGAGTGCTGTCATAATGATGAACCTTACTCGTTCCTGTTTCTGGGTAAACAAGTTTCTCGATGACAGAATTGCCCTAATTTATAGTGTTGCCGCTGAGCCGTCTGATAGTTTCTGGTTCATGTTTATTTCTATTTTTGTATTCTCACTTTGTATGACTGTTTACCTGAGTCAATGTACATGATGATGCTCTTCCTGCACACATGAGACATTGTTATACTACATCATTTGTGCGAATGGTCGCTCATCTCGGAGGGAAAATGCTTACATCTGGTCCCTATTGGATCAGTCTTGTTGGGCTTGATAATCGCCTTCTCCCTCAGCGCAGGAGCCTCCTTTAACTAGTTAACGTATTATAGCACTTGCTTATGCCATGTTTTCTCTCGGCGTCTATTGGTTTTTCTCTATGTCTCTTATGACGCATACAGTTTGAATGAGATGCTTGATGTGACATGTACTAACCCTCCCCCTCCTCCTCCCTGCCCTCCTCTCCTTTCCTCACTTACTCCTCCTTTGTTCCACATGTCCTAAGAATTTGGTAGTATGTGATATGTTTGAATCTGGTTGTTCATTTATGCCTTTAAAAAAAAATTGAATTTAAAAATAAAACTGACATTTAGGAACAAAATTTCCAAATTAAATTTGTCAAGTTTATTGGATAAAACTAGAAAACAGGATGCCACGTGTTTCACTCACTCAGTGGTGAGCTTCCTCAGGCATACAAACAATGTGAACGAAGCAAGACATACAAAAAGCACAGGTGGGTGGTATCATTACTGAGAATGGAAACATGGTTAATTGATAAGCGCACAATAAGGGTGCTTTCACACAGTGCGTTTTTGGTGCATTTTTGATGCGCTTTTTTAATGCATTTTTTGTACAGGAAGGCACAGCAATTAATGCTGTACATTACTGCAGAAAAATCAAGATTTTGTGCAGCAATATACAGCATTAATTGCTGTGCCTTCCTGCACAGAAAACGCATTAAAAACGCACTGTGTGAAAGCACCCTAAAACAAGTGACAAATAATTTTACGTAATAAAAGGCATAAACAGAACAATTAAATATTATAACAATGGTTGAAGCAAATACTATGATGCATGTCAAATATAACTTAGTTAAAACAATAAAACTTCACTTTAAAAAAATAAAAGTAGCTTTACTTAAAAAAAAAAACTTTATTAAAAAAAAGGGGATGAACTCTCGCGAGATCATGGGTTCCAGGTAAAAAAAGATGGATAAAATGACTGATAGTAATTTAAACTAGAAGCCGACTTCGCTAGCAGAAATTGTAGGTGATCATGAGGTTGCCAAGCATGTGATAACAAAGGACGAGGGTAATGTGTAAGCTATGGGATGTCTGCTGAGAAAACGTCAGAAAAATACAACAAAATCCTTTCAGATTCAGTTTTGCACATGAATGTTATTCTTTATAATGACAAGGGTAAAAACTTCTGCAAAACTGGTCATTTTTCCATAGCAGAATAGAATATGTAGAAGACTTGAAAATACATAGTTTTGCATTGTAAATGTAGTACAACGCCAAACAAAACTACATTTACCCAATAAAATAAACATTTCTTTATTGTAAAGTAACACAAATACAAAAATAAACAATAGCGGTGCAAAAAAGTGCCAAAAGTGCTTCAGGTAAGTATATCCCAAATCAAAATAACTCAATCAAAAAAGAGGATAATAAAAATGGTCACATGATTTAAGTAAAAATATTAAAAAAATACAAATCCCCAACAATAACATAAATAATACATATATTAATCAAAAACCCAAAATGTATAAATAACCAATTCAAAATAAAGCCATAATAATGGGATAATACAGACCAAATAGCACGCTGAAAAGACATTTATTGGGTAAAGGTAGTTTTGTTTGGCGTTGTAGTATTTTGTTATCATTTACCTGTGTGGTGGGTTTATTTTTCGTTATTTAGTCCAGGCTTTTTGATTGGCGGTTATTATTGTAAATGTAGTGTGCTATGGATTTTCAGTGTGGAAAATCCACAGCAAGTTTTCCCTGTGGGAAAATAACCCAGTCCAAAAAAAAATAAACAGGGTGATATGTATTAAACATTTCTAGATATATGACTTTCTTTGTTGCCGATAGCAATCAATCAGAGCTCCCCTTTCATTTTTTCAGAGCACTATATGAAATGAAAGGAGAGCTCTGATTGGTTGCTGTGGGCAACAAAGAAAGTCTTAGACCAAGACAGTTTTCATATAGGAGGCCCTTATTTTACCAGGGTGAATCCCTACTGATCCATCATCAAGTATTCCTTTTTTTACCTAGAAGTCTGGCTCCTGAGATTTAAGTCTGCTGCAGTAGACTCCATTCTAGTTCATAGAGGAGGTTCTGAGCAAAGGATTGCCAACTGTGATCTTAATATACCCTTCTAGGACATATGGACGGGGTTTGAACAGTCTTTTAACAGTCTGACGTTAATGATGTCATTATGTCATGTTTATTATATACAAATATAGCAGATCTTTGAAGTACTGTAGTTATGATTTAAATACAGTTGCATTCAAGTTTATTCAACTGCATGCAAAAAACACAATAAAAACAATCAAACAATTTACAGAGGATCAGTAGACATTTAAAAGTCCGCTGATCCTCTGTAAATTGTTTGATTGTTTTTATTGTGTTTTTTGCATGCAGTTGAATAAACTTGATTGCAACTGTATTGAAATCATAACTACACCCCAATTACACCCCACAAATAAGCCGTGTGAACATAGCCTAAGAGAAGATGCTCCAGAGTTATTATTTCACACAGAAAAGTAATAATAATCTTTATTTATATAGCGCAAATATGTACCACAGCACTTTACAATTTAGAGAGTAGAGATAAAAAACAAGCATTACCTAGTAAAAAGTTGCTTACAGATCAGACAGAAGGGGCCACATGTATGTAAACTGTCTAGGTCTAACATTCACTTTATTGCCCATAGCAACAAATTAGAACGCCCCTTTCATTTTTCCATAGTACTATATGAAGTGAGAGGGGTATTCTAAATGGTTGCTATGGGCAATAAAGTGAATGTTAGGGTATGTTTACACGTCGTAATTTCGGTAATCCATTGTTCTCACAGTATTCTACGCGCGGGGAGATAAGTGACATGTCAATTATTTGCGGCGAATATGCACCACGAGTAATGAATGTCAGTGGGGCCAGCAAGCATGCCCCCCCCCAATCCCCCCAGCGCCAATGAAGTACGCGCGTATTAGCGCAACCTCCCGAAACACACGATGTTCTGCGGCGTGTACTATATACGCCCCAGTACATCGTGTGAACATACCCTTAGACCTAGGCAGTTTTCATACATGTGGCCCAAGGTGTGAGGGCCCTGCTAGCAGGAGCTTACAAAATATGAGTGTGCAGGGTAAGATGTAAGCTGAGACGTGCTTGCTTTACACAATGGTCCAGCCATGTTTCATAAATGCAGGGTAGTATACATAAAAAGGATTGCACACTGCCACCCAGACAGTACATCTATATACAGATAAGCACCTATGAGTTCCCAAGTGTGTGCAGTGTCAGAATCGTGTGTGATTGAAAGTGGTGGGGTTAGCATTTAGGGATCTTGGCAGGCCTGTCTGAGATCATTTATTCTCAGGGCATGCGTACAACTCTGACTGTTATGAGTCTGCCTGATCATACGGTATAGTGTGTTCCAGAGAACTGGGGTAGCACTTGCAAAATCTTGGAGGTGAGAGTAGGAAGTTTGGATGATTGGGCCATTTCATCTAATAATATCAACAGAGCAGAGAGACAAAGATGAGGGAGGATATTTAGGGGGGTAGCACTGTGGAGAGCACTGTGGGTGAGAGTGATTAGTTTATGCTGTATTCTGTACTGAGTAGGCAATCAGTGCTGTGACTGATGCAGGGTAGAGGCATCAGTATAGCTTCTGGAAAGAAAGATGAGCCTGGCTGCTGCATTCAGGACAGATTGAAGGGAGAATTTGCAGAAAGCAAGATAAATAAGAATTTACAGTAGTCAAAACAAGAATACGTAAGAGAGACAATAAGAGTCTGAGTTAAGAAAGGATGGACAGTAAGAAAAGTACGGATTCTGGAAATTTTATTAAGGTGCAGATGGCAAGAGTGGGCAAGGGATTGACTATAGGGAGTGAAGGAAAGATGGGAATCCAGTATGACCCCAAGACAGTGTGCCTGCTGCCTAGGAGTTATGGAAGTGAAAGAGGAAGAGAGATATGGGGTATGTCGGCGTCCCAACAACGTTGGCCCGTTGCAACCATTCTGACCTGGGTTCCCTTGGTATTGTGTGGAGAGGTGTGGTGTAAGACCTGTAGTGCACCGGCAGTAATAACTTGAGTCGCATAACGATCTGGTGATAACGAGGCTTTTACTTCTGGCCTTTCTGCAGATACTTTTATCCAAACAGCAGAACTGTATTTTGGCACCCAGCAGCGTCACCATGCTCTCTCTCACGAGGGGTTCTCCTTTAAACCTCCAAGTGCTACCTGTGCTTCCAGTAGTATCTGGCTACAGCCTCAGGCTGCCTTTTCTAGCTTCCGGTTCAATGCTTCTCCCAGACTTTCTCTGCTTGCCGTAGAAGTGGGAACCTTTTCCCGGCCTCTCCCAATTTTCTGTGCTTTGAACTTTCAACTCTTTACATCTTCACTGCCTCACAGGTCTCTCCTCACACAACAGCCACAAGAATCGTCCACCCCTCATGCCAATGGATACCTCCCTGAGGGGCTCACGGCTCACTCCTGTCTCTGACTCTGTGTAGTCACACATTCACTGTCTCCCTCTGCAGCACTGATCCCCCTCAGCAGCAGTCCCCCCTCCTTCTCCAACTGAGCTCCACCCACCAAGCTCATTGAATGGCTGTCCAACTCCTGCTGAGTCACTGTACTACAAAAGACAGACTAATCTTGCCTGAAAACAACTCCGAACTGTTTAACCCTTTGCCTGCTATAACCAGGCCCTCTATCCCGCTGGTTTCCCATAGCAACCCAACAGTTCTAACACACATACAGGCCCCAAACTGCCTGAAATACTATCTGTTCTCTTAACTCTTAACCTCCTCTGTTTCCATGACCAGAGTGCCTCCTTGCGTGGTCTCACATGGCAACCTACTGTGTCACCAAATCGAACACAAGTATAACTCTAACGCCTTACAGAAGTACCACTCACTGAAACAGAAATAGCAGGGTTCAGTTGGTTAGTAGATGGTGGACTAACAAGTAGAACAAAATTAATGGAATACAATTAACACAATAGAGAACAGTATACTGTTACAAAGGAATTTGGATAAGTTGGAGGCTTGGCCAGACAAATTGCAGACTAGGTCTAAAACTGATACATACACGGTTACACACATCGAATGGGAAAATCCATGTCATGATTACTTATTAAATGGTAGCCTCTGTATGAAACTGACTTGGAAAAGGACTTGGGAATCATAACTGCCAGCAAACCTTACCGTAGGCTGCTGCTTCCAAGGAAAATAGTGATGGGAATATACACTCACTGGCCACTTTATTAGGTACACCTGACCAACTGCTCGTTAACACTTAATTTCTAATCAGCCAATCACATGGCGGCAATCCAGTGCATTTAGACATGTAGACATGGTCAAGAAAAATCTCCCGCAGTTCAAACCGAGCATCAGTATGGGGAAGAAAGGTGATTTGAGTGCCTTTGAAAGTGGCATGGTTGTTGGTGCCAGAAGGCTGGTCTGAGTATTTCAGAAACTGCAGATCTCCTGGGATTTTCACGCACAAACCCTCTCTAGGGTTTACAGAGAATGGTCCGAAAAAAAAAAACATCCAGTGAGTGGCAGTCCTGTGGGCGGAAATGCCTTGTTGATGCCAGAGGTCAAAGGAGAATGGGCAGACTGGTTCGAGCTGATAGAAAGGCAACAGTGACTCAAATAGCCACCCCTACAACCAAGGGAGGCAGAAGAGCATTTTCTGAACGCACAGTACGGCGAACTTTGAGGGAGATGGGCTACAGAAGCAGAGGACCCCACGGGGTGCCACTCCTTTCAACTAAGAACAGGAAACTGAGGCTCCAATTTGCCCAAGCTCATCAAAATTGGACATAAAAGATTGGAAAAACGTTGCCTGGTCTGATGAGTCTCGATTTATGCTGCGACATTCGGATGGTAGGGTCAGAATTTTGGCGTCAACAACATGAAAGCATGGATCCATCTTGCCTTGTATCAACGGTTCAGCTGGTGGTGGTGGTGTCATGGTGTGGGGGAATATTTTCTTGGGACTCTTTGGGCCCCTTGGTACCAATTGAGCATCGTTTGCAACACCTTGTGGAATCTATGGGCCCCGAAGAAATTTTGGGGGAGTTCTGAAGGCAAAAAGGGGGTCCCAAAACCCCCTTAAATGGGGAGGTTGTACCTAAAAAAGTGGCCGGGGAGTTAAATTTTACCCCTATACCCAAAGCCTACCAACCACAATGAAATATTGGGTTGAATTTTTTGGGGACCAGCGTACTAAAAAAGAAAAGTTGAGTTGACCCCGTGCGCGCCTATCCCCGCCGGACCAAACTCACCCACCCTGGGCTCCCCAATAAAAGACCTTGAAACCTAGTTTTGGGTGTATTGGGGCCCCCGAGCCCTTTTTATTTCCCTAAAATTAATTTCAACCCAAAACATTAGAAAACGAATTTTTTATTTCCTCTTTTATACCCATTCGACCACTCATAACCACCTTTTCCCTTAAAAAGCCTTCCCTTTATAACACTTGGGGGTGAAAGGGCCTTGGTTACCATAACCCCCCCCACCCCAAACCCCGGCGACCCTTCTCCAAAAAAGTAGCTTACCCTAACCATCACACCAAGGGCCCAAGGGGACCAAAAAACCAAAAATCAGGTGGCACACCACTGTTCCCCTGCTCCCAAAAAGGGCCATTTCCCTTTCGGGGCCCGAAACCTTCGGGCCCGACCGGGGCAAAAACCCAATTTGGAGCCAAGCCGAAACCCGGAACCACCCCCCCCAATATTCACTGACCCAAGGACCCCCCCCCCCCCATAGGGAAGCGAAAATCATGCCCCTTTTGATCGCGCCGTTTCCCCCCCAGCCCAACGCTCTCTCTACACCTTCTCCAATACTAACGACCCCAAAACTAGGCCCCACTGCAAATTTAGGGGGAAAAACCCCCCGTCCCCCCAGAAGCACCGTCTTTCCCCTCCCCCAATTTCCCCGTGACCGGGACAACCAACCCCCTTGTTTTAAAAAAAAACGCGCAAAAGTTTGGTTACCTTTACCCGCGCCCCACGTTAAGCCCCCCCTGACCCAACCCGCATGGCGCCACGACCTCCGCCCTACCCCTGTGGAAACCCAAAACCCTTACTAAAACCGGGGACTGCCCCATAACCGTAACAAATTTTTACCAAAGTCCCCCAATTTAATTCCTGATTTGGGCGAGTCCCCCAAGTAAATTCCCCCCAACATGAAATACCACACCCCGGGGGGTCGATCCCCCTGGGGATTTTCCTTCCCGGGGCCCCCCGGTAAAACCCGGTTCCCATAAAATTCCCTGAAAAGATCCACCGGACTGGTCCCGGGCTCCCTCGGGGGTGCCCAACTGGAGCCAATTTGCTGGCCAAAAAACAAACTCCCCTGGCCCCCCCAATTTCCCCAAAAAAGTGGCCAAAAAATCCAAACCCAAAACCGATGGGGCTCACCTGAAACACAAACACAATAAAAAGACATAAAAAACCAAAAAAGCCCACAATTGTGACCAAACCTTTTAAAAAAAACTGTAATTGGGCCAACCAACCTGCCCCCTTCAAAAACCCGGAGGGGCCCTTTAGCTAGGTTTCGGGGGAAGTAAAAGCGGAAAAGAAACCGACTCCCCCCTGCCAAACTCCTTTCTTTTTAGAATTTCCAAACCCCCCCTCCGCCCCCGTGGCCCCTCCCAAACCAAAGGGTGGGGGCGAATTGCGGAAGGGGCCAAACCCCAAATGCGACAAACAAAACGGAAAAAAAAACCCAAATTGGGAAATGAGATTTGAAAAAGACCCCCTTCCTAAGGGACTAATAAAGGGCCTGGGTGTCCAACCCCCTGCTTTTGGAAATTTGGGCCCCAAAAACTAACCCGGGGACATAACCCCCCTTGCACAACGACCCTGTTTTTGCCCACCCCTTCCTTTTTCCCCTCCCCTTTTGAAACCGTCTTAGGATTCTTTCTTAAAAAAATCCCAAAAAAAAAAAAAATTTCATAAAAACCCTTTTTTTTCCTTTTTTTAAAAACAAAAAAAAAAAAAATTTTTTGGGGGGGGGGCGGGGGAGCAAACCTTTTTTTTTTTCCCCTTTTTTCTCTAAAAAAAAATTTTTTTTTTTGGAAAAAAAATAAACCAAAAAAAAAAAAAAAAAAATTTTTTTAAAAAAATTCCCCAAAAAAACTTTTTCCAAAAAAAAAAATTAAAAAAAAATGAAAAAAAAGCCAAAAAAAAAAAAAAAAAAAAAAAAAAAAAGAAAAAAAGGCCTTTTTTTTGCCGGGAAAAAACCCCAAAAACCCTTCCCAAAAAAAAAAGGGGTATCCAAAAACCTTCCCCCAACAAATAAGAGCCCAAAAGCCCCCCGCAACGAAAAAACAAACCCGGACGCCTTCCAACCACTGGGGCCCCCGCCCCCCCCCTTAAACCCTTTAAGTCTGTTTTGACACAAAAAGACTCGTCACATCCCCAAACCCCCCTGGGCCTTTTAAAACCAATGAACCCCGAACCCCCGGGAAAAAACCTTTGATACCGACCCCCCTCGTTTAAAAATGGCCCCAAAAAAAGCAAAAAAGGGCAATCCCCCCTCTCTTCCTTTTGGGGGCCCCATCGGGGCCCCAGGGGCCCTCCCAACCCCAAAAGCTCCCCCAAGCCCACGCAGCAAAAATACGGGTTCCCCCCGTCCCCCCCCCTTTTCCCCATGACCTGAAGAATTGATCCGCTACGGTTTAACCCCCCTCCACAGTTTCCCTTGGGGGGCCCCCCCCCGCCCATTTGCCCGCCCCCGGAGCCCGGGGAAACCGGGAAAAAACCCCTGCCCCCCTGAACGAAAATAAAAGGGCACCAAACGGGTTTTGAACCCCGGGAAGTGAACCGGGCCCCAAAACCCCCGGTTCATTAAACCCCCCCAAACGTTTGAAACCCCCGCCCAAGCAAATTTGACCCCCAGGTGGAGAGGAAGCCCCAAAAGCGTTTTTTTAGGGCCGTACCACCCCCAAAAATTTTTCGCAATGGAAAACCCGACCTTCCTATTCCCCCTTTTTTTTCCCCCCAAACCCACCGCCCAAATACAATTCCCAAAAAAGCCCCCGCGGCCGATTCCTCCCAAACCCCACTCCACACAGCAACTGGCCATAAAGCCGGCCACTCCCTTTCAACCCTTTGGGAGAATGCCCCATTACCCCCCCGCCTGCCCCCATCCCTAAAGACGCAATGTCCGTATTATCCCCCGCCGCATCCAAAAATCATGGGGCCGACCCCTTTTTTAAAAACCCCCAAAAAGGGCTGCCCTCCTTTTAAAAAGGGCCTCCTTCCAAATTGACCCTTTAAACCCATTTAAAAAGATGCGGACCCTTTTTACCCCGGGGTGGGGGCCGCCGCCCACCTGCACAAAAAAACCCCCCTGCCCATCGGGATTTAATGCGACAACAAAATTAAATTTTTTTCCCAACAAAGATTGCAACTTCCCTCAATTTTAAACTTTTCAAGGCCCAAAACCCTTTTTTTACCCTTTTTCCCCTTTAACACCCCCAATTTTTCCCCCGGGAACCCGGGTTCCCTTGCCCCTGAATCTATCGGAATCCCCAAAAAAATTTAGCGTGGTGGAAAAGGGCCCCCCCCTCTTGTCCCGGGGCCAAAGGGGAACCCCAAAAAGAACCCCCCACCCATTAAATTTTGCCGCGCAAAACCCCAAACCCCCGGTCCACCGGGCCCAAAACACAAAAAATCATCCAAATATTTGGGCCCAAAGGGGTGAAACCCCAGACACGGCCCTCACCCCCCCCCTTCTAGAAAAAAAAACTGAAAGTTCCCAAATAAGAACAAGAATGGCACATCCCTTTGGGAAACACCTATCAGCAAAAAATTCTCCCCCCAATAACCCCCAAAAAACCTCACATGTCCCCAAAAGGAAAACCGGTAACAACCCAAAAGCAGACTCTATTTTGTCCTTTGGGCCCTCCCGTGCCCCCCTTTCCCCTATCGCCAATCCCATGAAAACCCCCGCCAAAAAACGTGTATACGACCCAGCCAAAAGCCGGGTCATGCCCTCAAATTTAAAGATACAACCCCCGGGAAAGACAAAAAGGGGAATTAAACAAAATTTTTAGGTTCCTTTTAGGGAAAAACCCAACGGGGGGCTATAAAATTCCCAAAAAGGCAACCTTTGAAACGGAACCCCCAAACCCGCCCAAACTGAACTTTCCCTTGGGCCCGCTTTTTCCAAAAATAACCCCCGAGGTGCCGGGAGACCCCAAAAATTTTTAACGTTAACGGCAACCCCTTTCGCCGGTGGGGGGAATCAAAAAAACCCAAAAATGAAAAACCCCCCCGCAAAAAAATGCAGCCCCTTTTCCGGGTACCCATTTAGATAAGGTTCCATCGCCCGGCCCCCCCTCACCGGGGTCTCCCCCCTGCACACACCCGCTCCTTTTCCTTTCCTCGCCGGGAAACACTTGGATGCTCCCCTGGGAGGTCCCCATAATTTTCCGGAAAAGATGTCTTGAAGCGACAAATGCCCCAAAACTACACTTTGGGTGTCCCTTGAACTGCCAAAAAAGACCCCTCCCTTTTTTCCCCTGTTGGGTTTGAGACAAACCCTTGAAACCCCTTTCCCCCCCCGCCCCAAAACCTTTCCCGGGGGTCCCCGAAAAGGAATGCCCAAACCCCGTCGGGGCCCTAAACCCCGAGCCCCAAAATCCCCATAACTTTTTGGTTTCCCCCGCATGGAAAAGGGGGAACCGCCTTCTGCTGCCGGAACTGTCATGTTTTTGGGCCAAGCCTGGGGGCCCCCAAAATTTTTTTACGCTAAAGGGTTCCCCCCAAATTTCGCCCTTAGCAGAAAACCCAAACAATTCTGAGGGCTTTTTTTTCCCCCCCAAATTAAAACGGCCAAAAAATTGCAAAAGGCCCGCAAAACCCAAATTTTGAAACTTTTTCGGTATAAAGCCGCCATCTCTTTTTTTCCTCCCTTTCCCCCTTCTTACCCAAATTTTCCCCTTTTTTTTTTCCCTTTTTTTTTTTTTAAAAATTTAAAAAATTTTTCCAGAGGTAGGAAGGAAAAAAAATTCAACCCTACTCCCCTCCAGATCTTTTCCCCCTCACCTCCTTCTTCAAAATGTTTCCCCAGCGGGGCCCCAAACATACATAAAAAACCCCAACCCCCCGCCCAATTTATCCCCGGCCCTACACCTTTCCCCCTTGTTCCAAAATCCGTTTTAAAAGGAACACCACGACTCCCGAACTTTAACACAAACCCGAAGGGGAAACCCCCCTTTTTCCCTTTAAAAAGGGGGGGGAAAACCCCCCCTCGACCCTCAACAAACCCCAAGGGGGCCCCAAAAAGGCGGGAAAATGATCCCCAAAAGCCCCTAAACCCCGGGAAAAACCCCCCATAAAACCCCAATCCCCCCCGCCAACTCCTGCCCCTTCCTGAACCCGGGGGGGCCCACGGAATGGGGCCGGGCCCAGAAAAAACCCCTTTCCCCCCTTCCCCCCTGGATACAAAAAAGACTTAGAACCCTGACTCACCAGGCTGCCCGGGGCTTTTGATCCCGCCCGCCGTTTCCCCACCGGTTTTTTCCCGAACGAAATTTTTCCCGTCGTCCCTTCCCATCCGGGGTGTCCCCCCCTCCCCCCCGCCTTCCCCTTGCGCCGGGGGCCCCCAAATAAAGCGGCCCCTTTAAAACCCCATCCGTGACCGGGGTGATCCCCGAAAGGGGCCTCTTTTTGCCCTGGAAAACCCTCTAGAGCCGCCCCCTTTTCCTTTTTCTTTATCCGGCCGGGCCGATCCGCGCCCCTATCCAAAAATCGTCCCCTCCAAAACCTACCAGCTGAACCGGAAACCCCCCATCTGCATTTCTGGGGGAGCGGCCCCACCGGGGAAACCCCGCCCCTAACCACCGCCGTCCCCCTGGTCTTCCCGTCGACAGGGGGCCCCCGGGAAAATTTCCCCCACCCGTGCCGTGTTGGCCGCTGCCCCGGGTGCTTTGGGGCCCGCCCCCCCCTTCTCTGTTTTCCCCCCAGGCCGAGCGTGGGGTGCACAAACCACCGGCCCGCTCCCCCCCCGGCCCCAATTTTGGGCCCTGAGGGGGTCTGATGGGGGAAGCGGGCCCCTTGGGGGGAAAATTGGACCAGACGCAAACGGTGGTCTAGGGGCGGGGCCTTGGGGAGACCAGAGGCCCCCAGAAACATCCACCGGGGAGGCGAGGGTTTTAAAGGGCCCGAAACCCCCCCCCAAAGTACCCCGAAAAAAGTTGTTCCCCAAACCCCTCCTGTCCCCTGTCGCCCGCACCCCTAAGCTGCTCCAAAAGGGAAAATCCCCTTTTAAAACCCTTTTTCCGCCCCACAGCACAAAGGGGTCAAATCAAATTGGGCTCTTGGCCAGATTTTTCCCGTTTCGGGGCGGTGGTTTTTTATTACCCCTCCCCCACCGCCCTCCCGGGGCAAACCCGGGGGGGGCCGCACCCCAAGATGCGCGCCCCCGGGGGCATCAAAACGCCGCGCCGCCAACTTTCCCTTACTTCTGCCAGGAGACGGCACGCCGGGTCATGTGGGGCCTACCTCCAGGGCTGTGCCCCACGTCCGGCCCCGCTCTTGAGCAGGTTCAAAGGGGATGAAGGGGAGAGGGACAAAAATAGTAATAGGAACTGGAGGACTACAGTACTACAGGACTACATTATTAAAATTAGGGTTGCTTAGGGTCACATGTATGAAAACTGTCTAGGTCTACAACTCACTTTGTTGCCCATAGCAACCTATCAGAGCCCCCCTGTCATTTTTCCAGAGCACTATATGAAATGAGAGGGGCGCTCTGGACAACAAAGTGAGTTTTAGATCTAGACAGTTTTCATACATGAGACCCTTATAGAAAAGACAGCGTAGGGGTGACCCAACAAATATGAATAGATATACCAAAGGTCATGATCTTTTTCTACCCAGGACTGCATCCAGAATAAGGGTGCATTCTCTATGTCTGGAGGGAAGAAGATTTCAACATAAACATAGAAGGGGATTCTTTACTGTAAAGATAGCGAGACTGTGATACTGTATGTCAGAGAACTGAATGAAAAAGGAACCTGGGTGCATTTCTACAGTGCAATAATATAACAAGTTATAGTGAATACAATTCTGGATGGCAGTTATTGATCCAATGATTTATTCCAATTGTCAGACTGGAATGGGGAATACATTTTTCCCAGAAATGTAGCCAATTGACTTCTTTCTCTGAGAGTTTTTTCCTTCCTCTGGATCAACATTCTAGAATTGGATGGATATATATTTTTTAGTGTTACAAACTATGTGTCACGGTGCACGCCGCTGTCTCGGGCCGCGGTCATGCCCGTTCCTCTGCTGTGGCCCCTGCACTATACTTACCTGTACCAGCTCCTGTCTCCACTGCAGCAGCGCCGACGGCGGCGTCCACCGGCAGCACCTACTCATCGGTCCTCGTTCCTGCTCGCTATCATCCACTCTGGCTGCCATGCTGCGGCAGTACACAAGCATTTAAAGGCACAGTGTCTAATTTCCTGTTCTGTCACCTGTGACCCCTGACTTGCTCAAAGTCACTTCATTGTTTTGTTTGCCATACATAGAGCCTGACCCCCTGGCTGCTGTATTGCTGCTATATCCTGGCATTACCTGTGCGCTATTACTGCGTTTACCTGCTGAATACCTGTCGCTGCACCAGAGGGCTGTATACCCGCTGTGTACTTGTCGCTGTGCTAAGTCCGCTACTATCCTGAGACTGCGTTATCTGTCTAGGGCAACATCTGCAGTGTACTGTCATCTGTACCTGCATCTGCTGTCCTGTCCTACACTTCGGCTACCTCTGTGAGTTATACCATCCAAGCTCACAGGGGCCCAGAGGATCCGCCATTTACCAACAATCGATGGGTCAGTGCCTACTGACACGTCGGTTCATAACATTATGTAACACAAGTATCCAAACAGATATGTCAAGAGATGTCACACGTACTCTTTAAATAGCTCAGCACAACTAATATAATAAGTAGATTCTCCAAATTCATCACAAAATGTTACTTTTAATGACTGTTACTAATAATTCATCCTCCTGAATAGAATATGTCTTAAGAACAAACATTATACTGTAGTTGCACATCAGATATTGACTCAAAGCACACCTCACGCAACTAGTTATTGGCTTAATTAGTTGCATCAGGTGTCATAGCTGAGCTGGATAGGACTTTGTTGACTGCGACACTTGATGGCATGTTAAAAATATGGGTAAATCAAGTGATTGGTCCAAAAAGCTAAAATACCATTGCCTTGCACAAACAAGGAAGATAATGCAAAAACATAGCAAAGACACTGAATCTTCCCGGGGATAAAGTTAAAAGCATCGTTTGCGAGAACTGCAACTTTTTGGGCCTTGGGATCAATGGTATGTCTAGAGCAGGAAGAATGGAATATATGCTGAAAAGAACACCATGCTGACAATGAAGCATGTTAGTGGCTTTGGATTGCTCTGTCGCCCTTTGCATTCTTTGACACATGAAACCTACAACACTTGGAGGGAAAGATTGATTCAATCAAATGTCAGGAAATCCTTAGAGAAAACATGCCTTTCTGTGACAAATCTGAAGCTTTGGGATCATTGAAACTTTCAATAGGATGTACAATACCTCAAAGTCCACCAAAGCTTGGTTTTTAAGAAGAAGTTGTGGAAAATTCACAGTAGCCTGACTTGAACCCCACAGAAAACTTTTGGTGGGTCTTGGAAAAAGCGGTTGCAGCATGAAGCACCAAGAAAATTAGTGCATTGGAGGACATTGCCTATGGGAAATTATCTTAAATTTCTCAGTTACATGGCCAAAAGCTGCTATCAGAATAATTCTGAGATTGCACTTGTCATTTAAAGTGGCATTTTGTGTTGAATTTGGAGAAATCACTTTTTATGTTTTTTCATATTAGTTGTGTTGAGTTTTGCAAAAAGTTTGTACATTTCTTAATGAATATGATTTTCAATGGAGCTTGAATACTTTTGATTGTAATTGTACTACTGCATTAATTTTAAATGGCTTTATATTTATAAAAGGGGATGTGTATGTAAGTAATGGTGAGATGTTAGTAAGTTATTGAGATTAAAAAGGAAACAAAAATAAGCCTTTTCGCAGATAAGATAAGAGAGCAGTTATACCAAAAATGTGGTTAATATTTCTCTGCATCACCACAAGGGAAAGCGTAAAAATAAATGGTTTTTGAAGCAGGAAACACATATGTCAGTTTGTACATGACCAGACCACAATCTATAACTGTAACAGGGGGACATTTTTACAGGAAGCTTTGCACCTAAAACTGTTGTAGAAAGCATTAATCATGCTGCCTCAATGAAAAATGTGAGTAGTTGTGTTACAAGTTATAATAATCTCTTATAAAGCATCAAAATTTGCTTTACTACTCACTATTTCCACTTTTTAATTGTTGATTTAAGGTGGTATTAATATATACAATTTGCTATGTTTTCTAACAAGCACTTTATTGTTACATTTGCTTATAATGCAAATGCAAGAAAAAGTTACTGAAAACTTAGAATTTACCTGAATTTCTCCATGCATTATTAATAAAATGTGATAACTAAGTCACAATTATAGAAACAAGATTTAATTAAAGTAATAGCACATGAGTAGTTGTATTTTCCAAACCTTTTATTAGATTGAGTAAACATCTACAGTTCAGGTGGAAAAGCTAATTGAACACCTAAATTTAACAACATTCAGGGCCACATGTATGAAAACTGTCCAGGTCTAAAACTCACCAGTTACAGCGCTCATTTCATTTTTCCAGAGCACTATATGAAATGAAAGGGGAACTCTGATTGGTTGCTATGGGCAACAAAGTGAATTTTAGACCTAGACATTTTTTCATACATGTGGCCCTTAGATCTCCCTTTAGTAGCAATAACCTTCACTAAATATTTTATGTAGCAGCAAATTAGATTTGCTCAAAGTTGAGAAGGTATTTTGGGTCATTCCTATTTGCAAATGTGTTTGAGGTCATCAATATTCTAGGATTGCTTGTGTGCAAAAACATGTTTTGTCATGCCACAGCCTGTCAATAAGCTTAAGTTCAGGACTCTAAATCGACCAATCTAAAACACAAATCTTTTTTTTTTCAACAATTCTTCAATTGATTTAATCCTGTGCTTCAGGTTATTGTCTTCTTTTATCACACAACATATTTTCATTTTCAGGTTATGGACTGCTGCCCTAATATTTTTGTAAAATGTTGTAATACACCATTGAATTTATTGTTTCTCCAGTGATCGAAAAAGAATCAAGGCCCTCAGGAAGCAAAGCAGCCAGAAATCATGATGCTTCCTTCACCATACTTCATAGATGGAATGAGGTTTTGGTGTTAGTGTTAGTGTTCGTTTTCCTCCAAACATAGGGAGGTTCCTTTTGGCTAATAAATTCTACTTTTGTCTCATTTGTCCGCAGAACATTTTCCCAGAAGTATTGTGGTACATTAAGGTAGTTTTAAGCTTACCGTATTTTAGATGTGTCAAATTTTGTTTTGGGCAGCAGCAACTTCCTTGTTGTTGTCTTTCCATAAACTCCATTCCTGTTCAGTGTTTTTCTAAAAGTGAACACATGAACAAATGTTTTTGCAGTATATAGACTTTACATTCTTACTTTTTTTATTATTTAATATGCATTTATTTTCCAACTATATATGTAAAAACATACTTACGGTTTGTAGCATTTCAAACAATAGAAGATCCGTGGCTTAATCAATGCAAGGCATATGAGCCTAACTTAGAAACTCTCAGTCCATGTTATAAGATTCTTGAGGATTAGCAGTCAGAAAAGCCAAGGATCTCACACCTGTGATCGACTTTTCGAAAGCTAACGGCTTCTTTCTCAAGCCTGGAGACCTGCCTCTAGGCTTACTTTAAATGCAGTTGTGCTCAAAAGTTTACATACCCCGGCAGAATTTTTGCTTTCTTGGCCTTTTTTCAGAGAATATGGATGATAACACAAAAACTTTTTTTACACTCATGGTTAATGGTTGGGCGAAGCCATTTATTGTCAGACTACTGTGTTTTCTCTTTTAAAATCATAATGACAACCAAAAACATCCAAATGACCCTGATCAAAAGTTTACATACCCTGGTGATTTTGGCCTGATAATATGCACAGAAATTGACACAAAAGGGTTTGAATGGCTACTAACGGTAACATCCTCACCTGTGACCTGTTTGCTTGTACTCAGTGTGTGTGCATAAAAGCGGGGGGGTTTTTCTGGGATCCAAGTCATGAAGAAACAAAACTTTTTAAAAAACCTGATTTCAAACTTCAGTTTTCCCTTTCTAATTTAAGGAAAATCCTTTTTTAATATCAATCTGGTGGAACGTCCCTATTAGCAGGAAAACACTGGTATATATATGATTTGAAAACCCCAAAAAAGGTTTCCAAAAACTTTACTTGGGCAATCATCCCTAATTGATGATTACCACTAATGGTTTTATCAGGGGATAGAGGCCCGGTCCCATGTGGTCTGCTCTTTTCCTTTATATGACTTAGGTAACACCCTATTCGGGTGCTCCCCAAATTTGGGCCACCAAACAAAATCCCCTTTCCCCCTTTTTCCCCGCATGCATTTTGATACTATTTACGCTGCTGCGCGTTCTTATAAAAAAGCAAATTCCCCACTCCATACGGCTTCCGCCCGCACCTGCGTACTGTGCCAATGTACATTTCTGCCCTAACTGTGACGGATCTCCGTACAACTTCTTTCACATACTGGTTCTGTGCTTTCACCCAAACGAACAAGCGGAATAGGTATTTTATTTTACACACACTAGCTTTTTCCCCTTCCTTTTAAAAATTTCCCCCCCTTTTGTCAATTGCAAAGTCATTGGGAATAGTACTCCTTATACGGTACACTGCTATCTTTTTCCCTTCCCCTAAACCTCTTTTCCCCTGTATCTAATATGCATATTCATTTTTTAATAAAGCTTTGGGGTTTTTGATATTCCTGCCCCCCTCCCCTTTTAACCTCCCCCCTTTCCCCCCCAAAATATTTTTTCTTACAGGTCTCAGCTATTTTTTTTTTTAAAACATTACGTTTAATAAATTGCAAAAAATGCTTATACAGTCATGCCTATTGTACTTACATAGGCCCAGCATAAAATTTTCGTAGTCGGACAATTTAATAAAAGTAAAAACAAAATGATGAGGAAGGGAAGATCTCCTTTAAGGGAGCACCCCAACAACGGCTTGTAGAGTTTTTGTTTTTTCCTTTTTGCCCCAAATTCATCTCATTCACAAGGGATTATGGGAAAGGGGGGGAGAACTACAGCGCCCCCTGTTGGGTTTTAACAAATCCCCAATTTGCTTTTGACCCCCCCAGTCTGAGAAAGCAAAAAGGGTTTTTTTACCAACCATATCCTATTAAGACCCTGTTTTGGGTTTTTTTTCCCCCTTCAGTCAGAGGAGAAAGAACTGGCTGGCTGTGTGGAGGCATCGGGTACTCAGGAAGGGAAATTTTCCCTTTAAAGGGCACCCAAAAGGCTTTTTAGATTTTTTTTTTGCCCTTTTGCCCCCTACAAGTGGGTCAAAAGCAAAATTTAGGATTTTTTACAACCAACAAGGGGGTGTGGGGTTCTCCCCCTTTCCCC
>JAODAL010063412.1:0-19253 GCA_025379985.1 Phyllomedusa bahiana
GCTAACTCATAAATTCTTCAAATCTCAAATCTAACTAATTGGACGGATCACAGCTAATAGTAGAGGTTTCTCTGTGCAGAAATAAAACTAATTTCGCTGAGCTGTTTGGCCACAGACAGAGCGCAGGTCCTTTCCCTATGAGACGCTGAAGACACTGAGGCTGAAACGGGAAAACGCTGTTCAAATTAAAACGAGGTCATGTGATTTTTCCAGCCAATCGCAACCATACACATCCCAGTCATGACGTTGCACACACATGTCACCCTGCTCTATTCTTAATCGATTTGTTTGGCCGCCAAAATTACAGGAACCCCGAAAAAAGGCGCGATCTTAATAGATGATGCTCAGATTTTAACCTTAATTATCGCATGATCTGGAAAATTCGATCACCATAAAAACCTTGCCGATTTCAACTTTGTCGATAAAATCGCTCAACACTAATCAACATCTTACTTTAACAAGCAAGAAAGTGAGAATGCACAGTAAATTGCTAGCCACAGTAGTCCATTAGGACATAATGACCCTCAGGCAAAGCAATGTACAGGTCTCGGTCAAAACACATGACATCACACTAGGTCACCACGTCAGGCCACAACTCCAACCACCCTTTAAGGTGTGACAGGCAGCTTCAGATTTACACTGCTTTGTCAGGGTGTGTCTGGTTCTATAGCAGTGATTAGCATATTTAGCTCCCTTATAACTAGCTGAGACATTACAAAGACAAAAGTGCAGGATATTTAATATGTGTAAATAAAGATACATGTGAAAACAATTGCTTATCTGTAATCAAACTAATCTTGTTAGAGATTAAGGGAGACATGTACGAATGGAGCTGCACCAGAAGTCTTGCGTCTTTTCAGTCCGACATCTAATGCAGCCCCATTCGCAGTCGTTTTACAACGCCCGTACGCCAGTATCAGGCGCATTACAGAGCGCCTGCAGCACTTTATAATGTACCTGATTTCGTTGGGTGTGTGGGAGGCGGGGCGCACTAGAACTGCACGAAGCTATAGATTTATAGCTTCAGTATGGCAATTCTAGGTGCATTACTGCTGGCTCAGGTAAACCACTTTGAAAGTGGTTTACCTGAGCCAGAATAGACATCTTTGCGCTAGAATGTGCCCTGAATTTATGACCCGCAGTAAAGCGGGGTTCATAAATCAGGCGCATTCTTTACTATTGTTATGTGAATAAAAATTGGTGTCTTAACGCCAAAAATCATACATGTCGCCCAAAGTCTCTGCTCTCTCCGACCATGGTAATCTCACTTCCTGTTCTCTGTTTAGTCAGGAAGGGAGAGCAGGACGGTAACCAGATAAACTTCTGTACACTCAAAGCAGATAAAGTCTCTCTTATCTCATGACCAAAGCAATATCAAAAGAGCAATGTATTTAGAAAAATGAGAGTATTCAAGCTGGTAGCCAAACTTCAACTTGCCATTTTACTATTTACAATTGGCCAGACCTTACCACAAGTTAGTCACAATTTCAGTTCACTTTATAGGCCAGATTGTGGACTTTAAAAAGCATACTGACCAATTGGGCAGGTTTCTTGCCGAAAGCAGAAGCATGGGGGAAGTGGAAGAACAGGCCACATTCTTCACAGAACCTGATAATGGTGGTCACAAATGCTTGCAGGTTAGGCTATGCCTCCACGGCATAGCAATACGATCGTATTTTTGGTGGTTTTAGGATTTTAAAACTGCCGAAAATGTGATCATTCAGGCAGCTCCATAAATGACAATAGGAAAAACTACTTGTGGTCTCCACAGGTCGTTTTTCTCTGCTCGTCTTCTGGCACCGGCGTATTATACATCCTGTTGTATAACACACCGGCACTTTGAGTTTTTCGACGTCTTCCCGTACAATCAATTGTATGGGCCGATGGCAAAAAAACAAGAACTGACCGCGGTTTTTGCACAAATCGTGACAAAAACCGCGGTCCTGCATTGGACAAAAAACGTTCGACTTTTGGCCGTTTTTTGTCCGACGCTGTGGGGATTTAGCCTTAGACATCACACCATCAGTTATTTCCAGAGAGGCAGTCATGTCAGTTATTCCCAGACAACAGGAAAGCAATATATGCCACCTTTGCCCTGTCTATAGAAAACAAAAAGGACAGGACTATAAAATGGTTTGCACATATGTTAAGGTTAAGAATCCACTGGATGATTTACTGTAGGATTCCCAGGAAAATAAGGACTAGTTGGCTGATAAAAATTTGGACTGCCGAATGATTGTGGCAGATGCACTAGTGGCAAAGTAACAGTAGCAGAGATGGCAGAACTAGAAGACATTAAGTCATCCAAGGAAGACATGGCACTGAAAGATTTAAAATTGCTAGTCCTTTTAAGTACATTGCACAGTGATCTCAGAAAGGGGATCTTGAACTTAGGCAGCAGAACATCAGTGGGGCCCATGGCTTCAGCAAACTGCTTAGTTTACCAGATATTTAGAACTTCTGGATTACTAATGTGTGAGGCATTGTGCTAATCCCAGGAGTGGACTTTCCCATAGGAATCATGGTCATTACCTCCGTAATTGCCTCAATACGCAATGGCTAGCTCTTGGCTGATTTTGGAAGGGCAGAAGATTGAATTGCAAGATCAGGATCATGATGAAGATCAAGGCAGGAGAAAAAGAGAAGTATTAGGTCAGGAACAAGCCAAGCCTTTACTAGTATAACAATGTTAATACCTTTGCACTCTGATGCAACATATTGCTCAGGCACCGGAGAATGGCAAAGGGGTCCTTAAATAACAGATTTTGATGAAATCATAACAGAGGCCATCTAGCACAGAAAACATACAGAGCAAAGAACAAAGGTGAGAGGGTTAAGCATAAGATAATTGGAGCACCTTAAACAGAAACATAGCAGGGCTCAAAATACATTTAAAACAGGGTAGAAAGTAGACTTGCACTTGTCAATGGGAAGGAGGTGAGCTGTATTGAAGGACATGATGAGCAAGAAGTGGGACAATAATCATTTGTTTAGTTTCTCTTTCCATATTTAGAAAACATATTGTCCTTTACTTACACCCTATCCATGCATCTATGGCAGGGATCATCTGATCTTCCAGCTCTTCTTCTTGATTTTCTGTCAAATGATGCTCATTCTCCTTAACCAGCTGCTTCCACATACATGTAGTAATTGGCTTCAGTCACTAATCCAAAGTCAACATCATCAGCTCAGAAACCGTCTCAATTGTACAAAGTATTTAATGGCAAAGAGTTTTCATTTATAGTTTTAAATCTACAAATTGCTTTCTCTCGTGGCCCTTTTGGCAGACACCCTTTATATCTCCACCAATCACGGACGGGAAACCCGATCTGGCATAGTGTACTTTTGGGCATGATGAGCCACTGAGAAAAGCAGGCCTGTGACTTATTTTTCAAGAAGAAGGGCAGAGAAAGTGAGGCGTAAAGATACACGCATGTGCAGTTCTAAATAATAGCTATAGATTGGCCCCCAAAATCAGCTCCACTGGTGGACGCCAAGGATCAACTGCACTGGTGAGCCCCAAGCACCAAAGTCTGACACTAATCTTCGCCAATGAAAAAGCAGAAATATGTAAGGGTATGGGCGGTACTTTGAAGGATAATTGCGCTGCAATATGCCCGAAATACGCCTTGCAAGTACGGTAAAATCATAGAACTCTTTGAGTGCTATGATTTTATAGCATATTCCTCGACCTGTATTGAGTGCCGGGAGAAAGAAGTGACATGTCATTTCTTCCTGGTGCTTACGCGAAATCGAAAGTAGATAGGGGCTGGCCAGAGCGCTTTAAGGCCTCGTTCACACGGCTTATTCTGCCGCGTATTGGCGCCGTACTGTGCGCCATATTTGCGCTTCAGTATGGCGCCAATCCGCGGCAGCAATTATGGTAATCCACTGCTCTCATTGAGAACAGTGGAATCCGTCGCTCCTCCCCGCTCGGCGAATCCGCCGCGGGGGGAGAAAGTGACATGCACATTATTTACGGCGCGTACGCGCCGTAAACAATGCATTGTCTATGGGGCCGGGAGCGGCGCCCCCGCCGCGCTCCGGCCCCGCCCCTTATTCACGGCGGATTTGTGCGCTCAATACGGCGCACAAATCCGTCGGGAATAAGCCGTGTGAACACGGCCTAAAAGTACACTCTGGCCTGCACATACTTCTAAAGCAGCAGGCATATAGCAGCATGTACACTACACACAGCTATACGCCTGCTAACGGCTGTGTGAACCTACCCAAACAGCTGTAATATTTAATTTCAATTATACACATGGACAATATTGCTATCCTTCCATTAAAGATTGAAAAAAAAAACACAAAAATCACTGAAATAACGTTAAAAGTCAATTAAAAGAGACAGTTAAAAGTCATAATAAATTTACTGAAAATCAAATAATGAAAATCAGACATTATTATTGAATTTTGGGTCAGTCCAAAAATTAGAAAAAATAGAAAAAAAAGAAAGAAAAAGGAAAGAAACAGACATGGATAAATGATGGTATCCCTATAAAAGATTGAAAATAATTTACCGTATATACTCGAGTATAAGCCGACCCGAGTATAAGCCGAGGCACCTACTTTTGCCACAAAAGCCGGGAAAGCTTATTGACTCGAGTATAAGCCTAGGGTGGAAAACGCAGCGGCTACAGGTAAATTTTTAAAATAAAAATAGATCTCAATAAAATTACATAGGCAGTTTAATGTCCCCCGCAGTAGGCTGGTATAGGCAGTTTAAGTCCCCATAGGCAGGTATAGGCTGGTATAGGCAGTTTAATGTTCCCCATAGGCAGATATGCTGGTATAGGCAGTTTAATGTCCTCCATAGGCAGGTTATAGGCAGGTATAGGTCGTTATAGGCAGGTATAGGAAGCTATATGTCCCCATAGGCAGGCTATAGGCAGGTAATTGCCCCCATAGGCAAGTTATAGGCAGGTACAGTCCCCCGAGGTAAGTTATAGGCAGGTACAGTCCCCCTAGGCAGGTTATAGGCAGGTACAGTCCCCCTAGGCAGGTTATAGGCAGGTACAGTCCCCCATAGGCAAGTTATAGGCAGGTACAGTCCCCCTAGGCAGGTTATAGCCAGGTACAGTCCCCCTAGGCAGATATAGGCAGGTACAGTCCCCCTAGGCAGATATAGGCAGGTACAGTCCCCCTAGGCAGATATAGGCAGGTACAGTCCCCCTAGGCAGATATAGGCAGGTACAGTCCCCCTAGGCAGATACAGTCCCAGTAGGCCGATATAGGCAGGTACAGTCCCCCTAGGCAGATATAAGCAGGTACAGTCCCCCTAGGCAGATATAGGCAGGCTTTTTAAACAAAAAAAAAACACTTACCTGACTCCCCGCCGCTCCGTCTCCTCGCTGTCCGGCCTCCCCGCGCAATCTCCCAGCATCTCTCGGCACAGGCGGGTGACGTCATCAGGCCGCGCACGCAGCGTGATGACGCGCGCTGCCTGTGCCGAGAGCTGCGGATGGCCGTGATTCTGCAGCCGCCCGGAGACCACTGCGGAGCATGGAGCACTCACTCTGTGCCCCGCAGTGGTATCCCTTCACCTATATGCGCTCCGGAGAAGTCGCATATAGGTGAAGGGATCGCGGACAGTGCCCGGGCCAGCGCAGCACCCGGACACTGTGCGCTCACTCAGCCTTCAGTTATATGCGCTCCCTGAGGATCCGCATATAACTGAAGTGTCCCTGTCGGCGCACGGGCCATCGTAGCGCCCGACCGCCGACAGTGACTCGAGTATAAGCCGAGGGGGGATTTTTCAGCCCATTTTTTGGGCTGAAAAACTCGGCTTATACTTGAGTATATACGGTAAGCATAAGGACATGTTAAACCAAGGCTTGTGCTTGAATTAGCATCACAGGTATCTGCAAACTTATCAATCAGTCTGCCTATTTAAGGAGTAAAAACTAGTCACTGTGCTGTTTGGTATCTTGGTGTGTACCGCACTGAACATGGAAACAAAAGAAACTAATGAGAGAGAGGAGTTGTTGCACTACATTGATTAATCTTACCTCATTCATGTTTTCTTTGCTTCATTTTGAATTCAGGGGCATGTTTACTGGCTTCTACTAGGCTGCAGTAGAAGCCAGGTCTGTAGCTGGCAATCTATCATGAGAAATTGAACAGGTCTGTAGCTATCGTGCCCAGAGGAGCTGATGCAGCCCATACAAGAGAGAATATCTAGGAATAGGTAGGACATTGTTAATGGACATATATTGCAAAGCGACCTGTTTTTGCAAGATCTTTAACATAAAAAGCAATCCTTATTGCGAGACAACCCCTTTAAGGTCTATGGGGCAGTAGCCAACTTCCCTGGATGTGGCCACAAGAGGAAAATTAATGACAAATTGAAGAGACAGATAATATGAGTGGTAACCAAAACAGCACAACTCCAAACATCAAAGAATGACTGAAGACAACATTTTACATTCGAGTGGTTAAATCGATTTCAATTGTTGACATCTGTCAAAGTGAAACTATGGAGAGGACCGAGGAGAAAACCCTAGATGAAAGCTTCTAAAAAAGTGAGACTGGGTTCAAAAGCCTGTTGACAGCCCAAATCCCCATAAGAGTTCTGAAATTTCTTTATACCAATAGATATTGCAAAAGGATTTTTAAATCAATAGCTCTATTGTATCACTAGGCAAAGTATGCATTTCCATGAAATTTTCAGCTGTACCACTATGTCATGGGGCAAGCTGATTTTAATTAGTTATTTCATGATTCAAATTTATTATTCAAAACCATTCTAGTTTCAAGTATTTTGTGGCCAGTGGTTTTTTTCCCGGAAAGGGTCCACATTTGTCCACAAAGTATCATACTTGACCTAAACAGGATGGCTCAAAACAACACAGTTAAAACATTATAATAAGAATGGTTTTGGGGCATAAATATTTTGGACTATTCTTGAAGTTGTTTTCTAGAAGACTTGATTTAATTGTAAGTGAATATATCTGTGGAAAGCTGAACAATCAGTCCAGAGAAAGCACCCTTCAGACCTGGAACAGTCCTTCTCAAAAGAATGGTCAAAATACCGGGACAGCTCCAGCATCTCATTGAAGTTACGGAAAAATTTTTTTTTTGCATGAATTTCCTCAAAAGATTTTGCAAAAAAAAATTAAAATTTAAGGTAAACACTATTTATAAAATAGGCCATTTCATTACCATGTTTTTTTAAATTTTTTCAGCTGTACCACAAGTCAAGAGCAATGTCTGATTTTCATTAGTTGATTTTCAGTAAATTCAAATTTATTATTCCAGTACTTTTCTCAGTTTCAAGTTATTTTAGTGAGCATTGTGGGTTTTTCTTTCTTTAATGGAAGGGTTCCAACAATTTTGTCCACTTGTAAGTGAGTATATATACTTATTTCCTTTAAACTGCAAATGTAGTGTGTCAAGAACAATTCAAAATGAATTTAAAGCACATTTAATAACTAAAATGTCTTTGGATTTGCATATTTTTATATTTTGCGACCTTTCTTAGAAGTTGTTATTTAGGAAGACATTGATTAATGTTTGCGAGTGAATTATATTCCCCTGTGAGAACATGCCACATTGTCTAAATTCTAAATGTCCTTCTTAAATGTGTCTTCATAGTTAGTGCCTTCCATTGATGGCATGTTTTTTTTCCGATTCTACAGACAGAACTAAACCTCATGCTGCTGTGTGTCAAATGCAATTGGTACAGACTCAAAATTTTAGAGCTATGATGCAGGGCATGCTTTAACCTCCAGGCTGCTATTTTTGATAGTCATGACCCTGAGGAGAACCAGTCAACAAAACAGACAGACAAGAGGATGTGATTTGTAAGCATCTCTGAATCTTCTCATATCACCTCTGACCCTGGGGTTAGCCTGCAAATGACAGCCTTGTGCCAACACCTGATCAGACAGCACATTTTCATTAAAGAAAAACTTGGAAGAGTTACCAGATACCATGTTTATGACCAAGAAATGAAATCTTCGCAAGAAAATGGAAAAGAAAATTCAATAGAGCTCAAAAGAACTAAGTGTGAAGCAGAATCATATATTTTCGGATAAACATCAATGACTTTGCCATAGCTTTTTAATAAAAGCTTTATGTAATGCAATGCTTAAGCTAGAATGCATATTTCTTTTCTGATCATAACTTGCATTTTAAAATTAAACATTCTAATGGATTTATTGTACAAAGTACTTATATGTAAAGTGGAATTTGGAGGCTGCAAAGCCAAAATGCTGGACTGTAAGGAATGTCTGTTTAAAATTACACATCATAAATGTACATTAAATTACATTGAAACTTTACTAATAAAACACTTTTTAGATTGATCAATATTACCACTACTTTCAGCACCTTTGATGGGTAAGCATACCATAAATGTGGCTATGCAAAGTATCCAATGGTAAGAAAGCTCGTCCAGCAAATTATTTCCAGTCGGTGCTAAAATAGGCAAAAGGCTTCATCTTGATGCAGATACTGGAACAGAACATTGTTTCCTCAACAAGTGATTATTAAGGTAAAAAATGCATCAGTCATTCCTGTTTTTGAAAGATGGTGCCAGTCAGCAAGAAAATATGACCTGATTGTGTTTTTTTGCCCTCTGTGTCTCATTTTAAACATAGTTTTGGCCAAAGAGGTGATAACATCAAGCAGTTCATTAGACAGGATCAGAATTCACCATAAATAATTGCATACACTCAAAAAGTGGTCTCTGTTGAACAAACTGAAAATAATATCCTTCTTGTTAATGCAAGAAAACAGTAGTGTGTGTAACATATTCATTAGCCTATTATCTAATTAAATGATTAGACACACTTAAAAAAATATTTACACCAAATGCCCGTTTGCAGAACTCTGGGATATGTCAGATGGGTGGATGCATGCTTCAGGGGGGCTGACCACTGCCTTCATATATCAGAAATAGGTTACTTACCCCAGTCAGAATATACCAGCAGCAAGTGTTGGATTGGGGTGCCTTGGGCCCATCACTGGAGTTAAATCTTGGGGCCCACCAGTGGAGTTGATTCTTAGGGCCCACTAGTGGAAATTATGCTTGGAGCCCACCAGTGGAGATGATTCTTGGGTCCACCAGAGGAGATGATTCTTGGGGCCCACCAATGGAACTAATCCGTGGGTCCCAACAGTGGAGATGATGCTTGGGGCCCAGGAGTGGAGCTGATTCATAGAGGTCACTCTACAGCTACTGCACATAACTGCACATATCGCACATGCCTTTTGCTTTCTGCATCTCTTTCTTTGTATTTCTCTCTGAAATGTTAAGAATTCCACCATACCTATGAGCCCATCAAGCCAAGGGGCCCACTGAAGGTTTCCCCTTTTCCCTTGTGAGCCAGTCCAAGCCTTTCTGCAGCATCTACCTACAGATTCAATCTCCTGTACCTCATGCCAATACAGCTCCATCATCAAATGGGGTGTATTTCCCTGCCAAAATATGCCACAAAATAAGCTTCAAAAAATGTTCTCGTACATCTCTCATTGAAATCTGCACTGTCGTTTACACTACGTGGATTTTACAAGCATACTTGCGGCAAGCCTACATTTAAGTGCCTTGTTTTACGTAAGTGAAATCCCCATAGGAAACAAAATGGATCAGATTCATGCCATTCTAAAAATCTGCTCCAGCACAAGCTACAAGACATTACTATGACATTTAATTGAAAGAGAGTTCCGAGAACAGCCGAGTGGTGCCGCCCTAGCGATATGCCATGCGTTGTTATTATTTATTTTAGAGCACCCTTGGTTCCAGGGCACTGTACATTCGAGGTGGTTACATAAATAACATTGGTCAAACAACTACAAGGTGACAATAAGTAACTAACAACTGGTACAGAGGGAGAGAGGGCCCTGCCCGTGAGGGCTTACAGTCTACAGGGAAGGAGGGAAGAGACAGAAGGTGAGGGGCAGACATGTTTGTGGGGTGGAGTAGTGCAACGCGGTTAATTTTGGTTATAGGCAATCCTGAAGTGATAGGTTTTTATGTTACTTTTGAGGCTAGTGAGAGTGGGGAGAGTCAGAGGTGTTGAGGCAGTGAGTTCCAGAGTGTGAGGGAAGCAGCGGGAGAAGTCTTGGAAATGGATATGTGAAGTGCTGATAAGAGGAGAGCAGAGAATAAGGTCCTGTGAGGAGTAGAGATTGCGTGAGGGGAGGTATCTAGAGATTAAGGCAGAGATGTATGGAGGGGAGAGGTTATGGAGAGCCTTAACGCTCAAGGTTACTAACTTGAACTGGATTCGCTGGGTAGCCAGTGAAGAGATTGGCAGAGAGGAAAGGCAGAGGAGTAGCGAGGAGAGAGATGAATCAGATGTGCAGCAGAGTTAAGGATGGTTTGGAGGGGAGCAAGGGTGCTAGACGGGAGGCCACAGAGAAGGATGTTGCAATAGTCTAGGCGGGAAATGACGAGGGTATGGACAAGCATTTTTGTGCTATCAAAGTTGAGGAATGAGTGGATTCGGGAGATATTTTTCAGGTGGAGGCGGCAGGTAGAGGTGAGGGTTTGGATGTGCGGTTTGAAGGACAGAGTCAAAGGTTATCCCAAGGCAGCAGACTTGTGGAGCTAGTGAGAGAGTGTAGCTGTTGACAATAATAGAGAGATCAGGTGGAGGGATAGAGTGGGATGGTGGGAAGATGATAAATTCCATTTTCTCCACGTTTCGTTTTAGGAGGCGGGAGGAGAAGATGGAGGATATGGATGAAAGACAGTCAGGAATCCGGGAGAGTAGAGAGGTGACATCTGGGCTGGAGATTTAAAGTTGAGTGTCATCAGCATACAGGTGGTAATGAAAACCATGTGATGCTATGAGCTGAGCCAGGCCAATGGTGTAGATAGAGAAGAGTAGTGGGCTCAGGACAGATCCCTGGGGGACACCAACAGAGAGCGGGCGAAGAGGAGGAGGTGGTGCGAGAGTGAGAGACGCTGAATGTTCGGTGAGGTACGAGGAGATCCAGGATACAGCCAAGTCCATGACGTTGAGTGAATGATCGACAGTGTCAAAGGCAGAGGACAAGTCTAGGACAAGAAGCACAGAGTAGTGGTGTGAGGCTTTGACAGTTACTAGGTCAATGGTGACTTTGGTTTGGGTGGTTTCAGTAGAGTGGTGGGATCGGAAACCAGATTGTAGTGAGTGAAGAAGAGAGTAGGTGGAGAGATGGGAGGACAGTTGAAGATAGACATGCTGTTTAAGAAGTTTAGAGGTGAATGGATGACGTAAGATGGGGCGATAGTTGGACAAACAGGAGGGGTCAAGGGATGGTTTCTTAAGGATGGGGGTGATGGTAGTGTGTTTAAAGGAGGAAGGGAAGATTCCGGAGGTTAATGATAGGATGAAGAGATGGGTGAGGGCTGGGATGATAACAGCACTAAGGTCAGGGATGAGGTGGGATGGCAGTGGGTCAAGACTACAGGTGGTGAGGTTGGATTTGGACAGTAGAGACGAGAGCTTGTCATGAGTGACAGGAGAGAAGCAAGTTAGGGGGCAAATAGGGATGAGCGAGTATAAGGGTAGGCTGTGGGGGCACTGCAGGAATATAGGTAGGCAGAGTGGACTGCTGGGCGAAGCTTTGTCTGATGAGATTTATTTTATTTTGGAAGTGAGTGGCGAAATCATCTGCTGAGAGGAGAGATGGGGGAGGAGGTGTAGGTGGATGGAGGAGAGAGTTGAAGGTGTTAAAGAGTCGTTTGGGGTTGTGAGATATGGAGGATATGATAGTGGTGAAGTAATCCAGATTTAAATGTATGTAGTGACTGTTTGTATGAGGTGAAGACAGCGATGGAGCGGGTTTTCTTCCAGCAGCGTTCGGCAATTCTGGAAGCACGCCTCAGCTGTTTGGTGGAGTCTGTGTGCCAGGGTTGGCTGTTGATTTTGTCGGTTCTGTTGTGTGTGAGAGGGGCGGCCGTGTCAAGAGTGGAGGTGATTGTGTTATTGTAGAAAGTGGTGGCTGCGTCTGGTTCAGCAAATGAAATATGGTAGAGAGGGGAGCAAGAGAGTCAGAGAGAGTGTGAGGGTTGAGGATTTGTAGGTTCCTGCATGGGTGTACTAGATTTGGCGCAGGAGGGGCAGGTGGAGTGGAGATGGAGGAGAAGGTGAGCAAGTTGTGGTCAGAGACAGGGAGAGGACAGTTTGAGAGGTTAGATAGGGGGCAGAGGTGGGTGAAGATAAGGTCCAGTGTGTGTCCATCTTTATGAGTAGCTCCAGAGGTCCACTGGGAGAAGCCAAAGGAAGGGGAGAGTAACAGGAGTTTTTTAGTAGTGGAGAGGAGTGTATCAATTGGGATGTTAAAATCTCCCATGATAATAGTGGAGATGTCAGTGGAAAGAAAGTGGAGGAGCCAGGAAGCGAAGTGGTCAAGGAAGGCCGTGGCAGGGCCTGGGCGTCGGTAGAAAACTGCCTCTTGGAGGTTGAGGGGTGGTAGATTCAGACAGAGTGCACCTCAAAGGATGTTAGGGAGAGGGAAGGTAGAGGTGGGATGAGGACAAAGGAGCAGGTATCTGAAAGAAGATGGCCGACACCTCCGCCACGTTTGCTGTCAGGGTGGGGGGTTTGGGAAAACTGACGCCTGCCATAAGAGAGTGCATGTCTGTACTAGAAGGGTAAAGAATTCAGACATTACCTTTTAGAGGGAAATTGAGTATACATATACTCACTTAGCCTCTGTAAGGTAGCACTTGAAGTCATTGAGCTTCTACTGCCTTCAAGGTACAACATTATACTAACATCAATGTCTGCAGTAAGACATCTCCTGACATGAGGAATGAGAAATGAAGACACTGCTGGCAACAGCCTAGTTGAGCACTACATCAGCTCTACAGCCTGTGACCAGTGCCCCCTGCAGATCCATGTCTGGCTAATCCACTCATCAAACAGCTGCAAATTGCCACTTCTGAATGTCACCCAGAACACACTACACAGAGTACCTGCCCTTTTGTGTTTGGCAGTGCTGAAAAGAATGTCCCAGCAAATAGTCTCTACAGTTTGTTAAAATGAGAGCTGCGCTGGGTTAGGGTTGAGGTAGGGTAAGGTTTGAGTTTAGGGTTAGGGTTGGGGTAGGGCAGGGTTAGGCTTGGAATTAGGGTAGGGTTATGTTAAAAACAATATATATACACAATATATTGTATATACACACACACACACACACAATGGGGAAAATAAGTTTTTGATACACTAGCAATTTTCCCACCTATAAAGAATGGAGAGGTCTGTAATTTTTATCGTAGGGATACTTCAACTGTGAGAGACAAAATCTCTATTAATTTGCATTTTATTGCATGAAATAAGTATTTGATACAATAAAAAAACCAGAACTTAATAATGTTTGGTCCAGAAACCTTTGTTTGCAATTACAGAGGTCAAATGTTTCCTGTAGTTCTTGACCAAGTTTGCACACACTGCAGCAAGGATTTTGGCCCACCTCTCCATACAGATCTTCTACAGATCTTTCAGGTTTTGGGGCTATCGCTGTGCTACCTTGAGTTTAAGCTCCCTCCAAAGATTTTTGATTGGGTTCAGGTTCTGTAGACTGGCTAGGCAACTCCAGGACCTTGATATGCTTCTTACGGAGCCACTCCTTAGTTGCCCTGGCTGCATGTTTTGGGTCATTGTCCTGCTGAAAGACCTAGCCATGACCCATCGTCAATGCTCTTACTGAAGAAAGGCGGTTGTTGGCCAAAATCAGGTGATATATGGCCCTATCCATCCTCACTTCAAGATGGGGCAGTCGTCCTGTTGCCTTTGCAGAAAAACACCCCCAAAATATAATCTTTCCATTTCCATGCTTCATGATTGGGATGGGGTTCTTGGGGTTGTACTCATCCTTCTAACTTCTCCAAACATAACGAGTGGAGTTAATAACAAAAAGCTCTATTTTGGTCTTATCTGTCCACATGACCTTCTCCCATGCCATCCGTGGATCATCCTCCTGTGGTCATTGGTGAATTTCAAATAGGTCTGGACATGTGCTGGTGTGAGACCCGCGGGTCTATGGCGTGGAACCTTGTCCCGGGCACACGTGGCACAGGAAAGTATGAAATCCTTAACGTCCTGAACCAGAGTTGGCCACCAGTAGTGGAGATAGATAAGAGCATAGGACTTCCATATCCCGGGGTGACTGGCCAGAAGGGAACTATGTCCCCACTCCAGAATTCTCCTCCTGAGCGCCGGACGTACATATGTCTTGCCCGGGGGAACACTTCGGAGATCTACAGGAGTCACGTGGACCACCTGTTCAGAGGAAATAATATGCTCAGATACTGGTTCTTCTCCGACAACATCAGAAGCATGAGAGAGGGCATCGGCCTTGGCATTTTTTCTCAGCAGGTCCGAAGTGAATCCGGAAGTCGAAACGGGAGAAAAAGAGAGACCACCTGCCTTGGCGAGGATTTAAATGCTGAGCCGTCTGGAGGTACTCGAGGTTCTTGTGGTCGGTAAAAATGTCAATTGGGTGACGGGCCCCCTCCAGCAGACGTCGCCATTCCTCCAGAGCTAACTTGATGGCCAACAGCTCTCGATCACCAATGGCATAATTCCGCTCCGCCGGCGAAAAGGTCTTGGAGAAGAATCCGCATGTGAGTCTTGCCTTTGGGACCCTTCTGTGTGAGGACCGCCCCCGCCCCCACGGAGGAAGCATCCACCTCCAGAGAGAACGGCTTCTCATGATCTGGACGGACCAAGATAGGCGCCGAGGAAAAGGCTGTCTTTAGTTCAGAAAACGCCTTTTCGGCCACCGGGGACCAACATTTTGGATTTGTGTTTTTCCTAGTGAGAGCTACGATGGTAGCCACCAGAGTAGAGAAATGGGGAATAAATTGCCGGTAGTAGTTGGCGAACCCCAGGTAGCGTTGGACAGCCCGAAGGCCGACTGGTCGTGGCCACTGCAGGATCGCTGAGAATTTAGCAGGATCCATCTGTAGGCCCCTATCAGAGACAATATACCCGAGGAATGGCAGGCGGAATAAGCATTTCTCCAGCTTGGCATACAGTCGGTTGTTGCACAAACGACGCAGAACCTGGCGCACCTGTATCCGATGGGTCTGAATGTCTGGAGAAAAAATCAGGATATCGTCCAGATACACTATGACGCAGATGTATAGTAGGTCCCTGAAAACGTCATTGAAGAATTCCTGGAAGACAGCTGGGGCGTTACATAGCCCAAAGGGCATCACAAGATATACAAAATGCCCATCCCGAGTATTGAAGGCCGTTTTCCACTCGTCCCCCTCTCGAATTCTGATGAGGTTTTAGGCCCCTCGCAAGTCCAATTTGGAAAACACCCTGGTTCCCCGGAGTCGGTCAAAGAGCTCTCAGATCAATGGAACAGGGTAGCGGTTCTTCACAGTGATTTTGTTTAGACCTCTGTAGTCAATGCACGGACAAAGTGAGCCATCCTTTTTCTGCACGAAGAAAAACACAGCTCCGGCCGGAGAGGAGGACTTGCGGATAAGGCCCTTCTGCAAGTTCTCCTCTATGTAGGCCGACATAGCCTAGGTCTCGGGCACGGATAAAGGGTAAACCCTCCCCCGAGGGGGAATGGTCCCGGGAGGAGCTCTTTCGGGCAATCATAGGGCTGATGGGGCAGCAGCGCCTCAGCCTGATTCTCCAAGAAAACGTCCACGAAGTCCTGGTACTCCGCTGGCAGACCTGGCAGAGGCTTGGAGGGCAACAAAGGAGAAGAGGTATACACCGGGCGGGGAGTTACCAGACAGAGATCCTGGCATTCTGTTCCCCAACGCAGGACCTCGCCTGTCCTCCAGTCGAGCGTAGGGGTGTGACGTTGCAGCCAGGGAAGTCCCATAAGAATTGCCGAGGAAGACCGAGGCAGAACATGGAATGAGATGTTCTCCTTGTGCAGAACCCCCACGCGGAGGAACACTGACCGGGTTATGAACCGAATGGGGTCACTAAGGAGCTCCACACTGACCGAGGAAATCAACAGAGGTTTTCCAGCCGAACTACTGGCAAGAGATATCGGGTTACCAGGGAAGCATGGATGAAGTTCCCGCCTGACCCAGAGTCCAGGAAGGCAGGAACCCGGAAGGAAAGTCCAGCGTCAAATGTGACCTCCACCTGCATCATCAAACATGGAGAGGAATAACTAACACCTAGGGACGTCTCTCATACAGGACCTAGGTTCGAGCGTTTTCCGAATGTTGACGATGCTGCGGACAGCCTCTGCGAAAATGGTCCGGGCTGTCACAGTAGAGGCAAAGGTTTTCCGCCCAACGGCGGGACAGCTCTTGCTCCGACAAGTGGGCTCGGTTCACCTGCATGGGTTCCTCAGTGGAGACCTGCTGAAGCGGCAGTGGAGACCTCTTGAACACCAGAGCCAGACGAGGCAGCCAGCGGGGACGTGCTGAGTCTCGTTCTTTGCGGAGCTCCTCCTGTCTCTCAGCGAAACGCACGTCCATGCGATTGGCCAGGTCTATTAGTTCGCCAAGAGAAGAAGAAAGATCTCTAGCCGCAAGTGCATCTTTAATCCTGCAGGACAGGCCCTTCTTGAATGTGGCGCAGAGAGCGGCATCATTCCAGGATAGCTCCTAAGCCAGGGTACGGAATTGCTGGGCAACGATGGTCGTGAGATACGCAATACTTGGCGGGGGCATCTTGGCGGGATCCATGGCTGGATTTAACTGTAACGGCCAGAGTAGTGGATCCACTGAACCACCGCAAGCGGTGGTACAAGTCACACCAGGAGGCAGGGTCTAAGTAGGTCCCGGTTTTCACCAGAGCCCGCCGTAGAGCGGGATGGACTTGCTGCGGCGGGAGTCATACCAGGTCGCTACCCCTGACGTGACTTGCTTGTGGTGGTGGCCGAGGTGCAACGAGGTACCAAGACGTAACACGAAAACCGTAGTCGTGGACAGGCAGGCAGGTCAGAGCAGGCAGTGAAGGTTCGGATTTGATAAACGTAGCAAGAGATCGGGAACACGGCAAGACGAGAACACAAGGTAAGGCTTTCTCTAAGGCTTGGGGCAACATAGATCAAGCAGGGAAGTGTAGTGGACCATACCAATATATAGGGGCAGCGCCCAACAATTATCCAATTACCGGCGCGCTGGCCCTTTAAATTTACAAGAAGGCGCACGCGCCCTAGGGAGCGGGCACGTGCCTTGGCCGGCAGAGGGAGCAGACGGGACCGGAGCACTTTCATGTAAGTAATCAGAGTGAGTGCGCCCGCAGCCTGTCCCGCGGCCAGCGGTGCTACCCATCCCCGACAGGGACCCCAGGGAGGGGACACAGCTGCACCTGCTGCCCGCGGGCCGAAGTGTGGCGCCACTCGTGACATCAGCCATCAGAAATCCATATTGGTAGTGCCCTTTAAGAACAGTTCAGCTTGCATTAGAGAGTATTTTCTATAAATTTCCCCGCACCTGGACCACATAGTTCTCTTATCAATGTTTAGTGAGAACAAGTTATGTTTATATTGTCAATTAGCTATATAGCTTTCTCATGGATGTTTAGTGAGAAAGATTCATGTTTATACTACTACCTAGCAATGTTTAGGGAGAAGTGATGGTACCAGGAGTTTTTGGTACATTTTTTATCTGGTGAAATATTTGTCCGGTGTTGATTGACATCTGAATAGCTGGCCACTCAGAAGAAGAATACTACATTGGACAAATTAAACCTGTTAGGGCATGTCCCCACGGCACAGGACAAATACCGGTCGGTTTATCTGCAATTAGTGGAGAAAAGCCCTCCCCCTTCACATTCACTTGTTCATATTCTGTCCGAAAACCGGACGGAAGAATGAACAAGCACAATGTTTTTCAGGACGCCGGTGGTTTGAAAAACCTTTGGGCGGAAAACCCGTGCAGTGGGGACTGCATGGGTTTTCCATAGCGGCCCATGTAAAAGATTGCGGCTGGTTTTTCAAACAGTCTGAAAAACCGGCCGCAAACCGGTGCTGTGGGGACATGGCCTTAGAGCTTGTGTAACATGTTTGTTTTGGAATGAGATATAAACTGGTGAAGAGTGCTGCGAGGTTAGAAGCCTGATGACCTGTGGGTTATAGGGGATGCCTATGTGCCACAGTGTGGGTCCCCGGAATCTCTGTGTTCACTTCTCACAGTTGATGTTCTGGATAGATGAAGTATCATTTCTGGAGAAGTTTTTTCCTCCATACTTATATATTATGTATATCAAATATATAAAATGTATGCAGTATGAATAAATAATAACAATGCGTTGAAGGACGCGTCAAAAAAACATTCCTAAATAGTGTTGAGCGATTTTTATCGACAAAGTTGAAATCGGCAAGTTTTTTATGGTGATCGAAATTTCCAGATCATGCGATAATTAAGGTTAAAATCTGAGCATCATCTATTAAGATCGCGCCTTTTTCGGCGCTTCCTGTAATTTTGGCGGCCAGCAAATCAGATTACAGAATAGAGCAGGGTGAGATGTGTGTGCGACGTCATGACTGGGATGTGTATGGTTGCGATTGGCTGGAAAAATCACATGACCTCGTTTTACATAGAACAGCGTTTCCTGTTTCAGCCTCAGTGTCTCTCAGCGTCTCATAGGGATAGGACCTGCGCTCTGCCTGTGGCCAAACAGCTCAGCGAAATTAGTCTATTTCTGCACAGAGAAACCTCTACTAGTAGCTGTGATCCTTCCAATTTAGTTAGATTAGAGATTTGAAGATTTTATGTAGTTAGCTAGAGAATTTTAAAGCAGCATCTACCGCTGTAAATTCACGGCGGTGGGAGCGGGGGGGGGGGGGGGCCCGCGGGCGAACACAGACAAGCTCTATCTATAAAGAACACTGGATAAAGTTCACCAAGACTTAGTGTAGACATTGTAGTGGAATATCTTTATTATTAACAGTTTGCTATTGAAATATTTCCTGGATATTGGGCAGCCAGAACTTATGTTGGATACTAGTGTTGAGCGATTTTTATCGACAAAGTTGAAATCGGCAAGGTTTTTATGGTGATCGAAATTTCCAGATCATGCGATAATTAAGGTTAAAATCTGTGCATCATCTATTAAGATCGCGCCTTTTTCGGCGCTTCCTGTAATTTTGGCGGCCAGCAAATCAGATTACAGAATAGAGCAGGGTGAGATGTGTGTGCGACGTCATGACTGGGATGTGTATGGTTGCGATTGGCTGGAAAAATCACATGACCTCGTTTTACATAGAACAGCGTTTCCTGTTTCAGCCTCAGTGTCTCTCTGCGTCTCATAGGGATCGCACCTGCGTTCTGACTGTGGCCAAACAGCTCAGCGAAATTCGTCTATTTCTGCACCGAGAACCTC